>CAJPEV010000242.1:6531-111012 GCA_905338385.1 Darwinula stevensoni
ATTATGACAGTAGATACGTTTTCAGATAAAATCAGCTTTGTACATAACTGTGGCATGTCAAAACAGCAATGAAGGTAATACAATATATTCATCCAAGAGGTCAAGGATAGTCAAGAAGTCAAGGGAAGGTCACAGCCAATCACAAAACAGGTTGTCATTAACACGAGCTCAATCCACTAATTCCATATTCCAGAAAATTGTGAGAAAGGATTACCCATCAGACTTATCGTACCTCCAAGATGGAAGGAACTCTGTTATTCTCATTTGGCAAATTTTTATTGTGTGGGGTGTGAAGTGCCTTTAGGCTCTGACCTCAGGACAGAGATACTGAGACCATTGCTTGCTCCCCAATGGCACAATTTCTGAACTTTTGCCATAAAAGACACTTGAAATTAGTGAAATTAAATTAGTGTCAAATTTAAAATCCAGTTCCTATTTCAAGGGTGTTGTTCAAAGCTTTGCAGATATGCCTATTCCATTGATATGGTCTGGGACGGTGAATTTGAAAGGTCTGGCATTGCCTTCATGAGATGAGCTAACATGACGTGGACACAGTTATAGTATGGCTATTGTTATTGGCTCTTGTTATATATTCTTCCACAGAACGATTTTTTACATTGCTTAGCCACATACGAATGTTGGTCGGCGAATACCTTTCGGAGCTCGTCAGACAGGGAAGGACAGTGAACCGTCATCAGGCATCCCGTTAACGTAAGACAGCTATCCCTTGTCATCTCCCTTTCCCCAATATTTATCCTCATTGAACAGATTGAGATCATCAGCTGGTACAAATGGGAGAATGTAGGTGGTGAAGTAATGTCCATTGCAGATTATATGTTTCCCCAAAGATCTTTGGAGTTTGTAGGTTCCTATATTCTACTTCTGAAAGACTCAGATTTTGCTACAGGGGATGGCAGACCTAACTTTGGCATGCTACAGTTTGAATAAGTTTGTCATCAGATGAGAGGCAAGATAGTGCTTAACGGTGAAAGTAATGGTTATTTTTTATGCATTGTCTTGATTCTGAGGTGATTCAAGGATTGCTTCTGGACATCCTGAGGCATGAGAGACATTTTACTTTATATGGAATCAAGGTGGCAATGGCAGTGGATAAATGAGTATGGCAGCTGATTAAGCCAAATATGTCTGGCATTACATATGTAGGAGGGTATGCAGAGGTGTGCAGTAGTGAAGCAGCAATATCCAATTTTCTCTATTTGCCAAGTATGAAATTTGATCATCACACAGGTAACATACTGTTAAAGTCAAAAGTCCTTTTTTTTTCCTCCTATACTCATGCTTAATAGGTTTTTCCAGAAAAAAAATTTGCACCAGAACTTTTTGACTGGCCCTCGTACACTTCGCCATGGAAATCTCATTCCTTCTAGTCAAAACATGGAGAGTTGTGCTTTTATTTTTATCAATCCAAGTGGCTTTCATTTTTTTTCCACCAAGCATATCTGGGTTTATGTGTGGTCTCTGCACCAAGGATGGAGCTAATGACATTCCAGGCAAGGACTACACGGGATGAGAAGGCATTTTTATCTGAATGTTGCCAGTCAAAGACAAACCTTGACACCACCTTCTCTGTACAGGGGAATGTAATTCTTAAATAATAATAATTGATAGTAGTAGTTATGAGTAACAAAGATGAAGTGGTTGCTTATGCAGCATGGAATTACCTCAATGGCAAAGCCAGCCAAGTAATTTGAATGAATGCGATCTAGAAGTGTGACTAAGGTTGCAGTGATATGAGTAGGGGTGAGATAGAGTTGCTTCAACTACAGTGCACATCATTAGATCAAGTTTGGAAGTTTGGCTGGAACTATGCTGTGAGTTGCCATTTGTCAACAGTAAGGTTTAAAAAATCCTCCACTCTTTGAGGCACATGTCTGCCTCAGATAATCTAAGTTTGCATTGGGGGAGATGTACCCTAAGCAAGTTAACTGTGGTGTAATGTGAGGATCTAACATGAGTTTCTAAATATTTTATTGACTTCCCATTGCAAGGATGTCTGGGAGGTGAACCTCTTTTAAAGATAAGCATTTTCTAACAAGAGCCACCAGGTCTCTGTCATAAGGAATGGGGAATGGATTCCCACTTGAACCCATTATGATACCTGGTACACGGGATGGGATAAGGGCTGGAGCAATACTGAAACTAATGAAAAGGGACAATAAGCACAGGAAAATTACCTTCATGAATACTTAGAGCTAAGGTGGATAAGCTTGTGCCACACATTGAATCTTCCTTGAAATTCATTCAATCCTCATGAGTATGTCATTAACATGCTAAGTTGTGCAGGAATATGTAGCAGTAAAGACCTAGTCAAAAACAATAGACTAATGAGTTCTTTAACCAAGACATGATGAGAGGCAGTAACATAGTTCAAATTTCAGAAGAAATTGCAGTGATACTGTTATAGCAAAATCCTAATAATTCCTTGCAATTTCAGAAAATATGATAGTTGCAGATGGATGAAAATTGAGTGCCCTGCACCCCCCCTTGGCTCTCATTTCAACAACATCCACAAACTCCAAGTACTATTCCATATGATGTCCATGATTAAGCACCTCAACACCCTTGCTGGAAGATGGCAGCACCAAGTTTGCATCGCCTTCATCTCCTAGGAAAATTCTTGAATGTTTCTAAGGAAAGAGTAATAATAATTACAGGTAGTGACTGAAAGATAAGTAAATAATGACAGTAACTTTTTCTTTTTGGAAAGGAATGAGGAATGGTATCACATTATGTATTAGGAAATTATAACCCTGTCATGCCATCTACCCACAAGGTAGATACAATTTTAATTTGTGTTTCTCTTGCGTATAGACCAGACCATGGTATAGACCATGTTTCTCTTGCGTATATGAAGCAGCTTTTGCACTCACTTGCCATGTCTGGAACTGACTTAGATGTAGTAGTCCACTTTTGCCTTTCATGAATATAGCTGAAAATCGAATAACGATATTCGGGAAAAGAACAATTAGCAGTGATATTCGCCATTTAGCAATTCGATTGCTATGCGGGCAGTCCCTTGGCAGCTAAGTCCTAATCAACCCGGCCAATGTGAGATGAAACGCCCTGCCTCTTGTGAAACTTCCAATTGGAGATGGTCATCAGCATTTCAAGGGAAACAACAAGGACGTCACCTGTGCAGCAGTGAATCACCAGCAAATCTACCGGATCATACCCCTGCACGATGGTAGGTGAAGAAGTGCAGAAACCGCTGCGGCGAGGACCAGCTTTGAAGAGTATTGGGAGGACGATATGATTGCTATCAGCCACTAGAAGCCAATCGGCGCCATAGTCAATCGAAACTACTCCGGCATGCCCTTCAGTATCGTATCAAGCACCGGAACCTGGTCGAAGAATCATTCACAAGATGAGGTACGACGACCGACATCGTCATACGCAGACGACCGACGTTGTTCATCTTCACCAGGATCACGTTACCAGCCTTTCAACTCGATGATGGAGAAGCTGGTTTCAGCATTCGAAGGTTTCTCAATGAAACACCCCACTATCATCGTCCTGACTGAACATTTTCACCTTCATTTGTCATCAGGAGAACCTGAACCATCAGCCTAACAGACTGAGCAGTCGGACATATCCTCTAAACCTCAGCCTTGCATTTTACGGCACCCTGGAAGTGGAGATTATGAATGGGAATAGTATGGAGCGATGAAGTGTCGGCATCTCCTCACCCTGGGGATAAGACCAGCTTACCAGCAACCAGTACCTGGCTTCGAAGGGATGACCTGGCCATGCAGGTGCCCTCACAATCTGTGGGGTGGTTCGTAGACCACCCTAAGGACAGACAGGTTTGGGTGAGAAGTGGCCGATCTGCGTCCCTCTTCACTTACCCCGCTCTTATCACGTCCATGAAGGCTAATGTGTCAAGGTATTATCACGTCCGTCTGCATTTAGTGCGTGTTTTAAAGAAAGATTTGTATTTTGGTTGTGAGGCAGTGCCCATTGCGGTACCCATTTTGGTTTCGGTTATTTTATTTCCCCCCTATGACATTTTTTCAAGTGATATTGAATTGCATGCGAATTTGCCCATAACCCTTTTGTACCTATGTAATGTACACAAGTTGTCTCATTTTAGTAGACGGATCACCCGGCGGAGTTCGAGTAAGCGATAGTACGCGGGCCCTCAGAGTTATTGACCTTGTTGCACAAAGGCAACTAGGAATTTGAGTGTGGGAGATGTGGAGTCTTCCTCGTGGCTTACTATGATGTAAGGATTAGGGGGGAAGAGTCCCCCAGTTCCCACGCTGAACGGCCATACCTGGTCAATTTCCCTTTCCAAGCCCTCGTCCTGCCATGTCGGCAGTGCTTTCCGAGCCACCAGCTGGACAAGACTATGGCTGTCACGATAGATCGATAGTTTTTTGACCATCGATGTATTGGCAAAAGATTTTAAAGGGGAAATGTCCCATTGGATTGAGGCAAGTACAGTACAATACAGTCCGTGAGTGCGGGAAAAGGAAGAGGCGGCGCGACCCGCATGGGCTTGCAACTATCACGATCAAATTCTGGAAATGCTGGGACTATATGAAAGACGGGAAGGAAAAAAAAAAGTTGGATCGGAGGAAGTGGAAAAGACGAGGGAGGGAAGAGAGAATATTTTTTCTCTCTTCTGCTTCAGTCTTCGGCTCGATCTCATCAAGTGCATGCTGCGAAAGTGGACTATTTATATACTCCCATGATGTCGAAACGTACATTAGTTGATTCCCGCTCTCTATATTCCTTTCTTTCTCTGTAGTATGCAGGCTTAAGTTTTTTAAATTTTAACTTTCCCTGGGGCATTTTACCTCTTTACTTAAGGTTAACCCAAAGTGAATTTTTTACATGGGCATCGCTTATTCTAGGGCTGTACCAATGTAAGGCACCATCGGCAGGTTTGCTACATGCCAGTGCCAATATCCAAAGAAGACCTTGTAGAACGAAGAGAAGGAGAAAGTAAAATGACGTGGACGGGCTTAGCAACTGAATTTCTATGGCCATAATAAAAAATTAGGGCTGTCCTGATGCATCCATCGATGAATAGATATCATCTTCGATAGTTGGAGACATGGTAGGCTTCATTACTCGTTGCAAAGGTTACAACTTCCCCCCCGCACCCCCGATCACAAACGTGAGATTATGGAAGCCGGATAGATGCATTGATACACTCCACATGCGTATTGTCCGCGTTCCGATCGAGGCCAGAAACAATGTCAAACCTCCGCCCGATCGCGGCGAGAGAAGATTGAATCCTCCAGCTCATTCCCCCCCCCCATGCATCAATGCACTATCTATAGTTCAGGTCGATGCATCAATGTTTTGAAAACTATTATCATGACAGCCAAGACAAGACTGGACAAGCGGTGTCCCTTACCTCTTGTCTGACAGGATAGTGGACACTGTCTGTCCGGTGCCGGCAGCCGGTCAACTCGATGGATGCGGTGTGTGCCGTGAACCGGACAGAACAGTGGACTGTAGTGAGGCCGTCCCGAGTCGACGGTCGGCAGACAGGAGCCAGTGGATATGACCAACGAATTGGGACGAGTTGAGAGCCCCCTACGAACATTAGACTGTTTCTCCCATATGTTTCTTATTCACTCTTATGCATGTAGGGCTCCAAGGGCAGAACGTGCCATCAAAGAATGTAATTGAGGTCATTCTTCTGAACATAATGGCCGTGGTGATGAACTCTTTGCAAACTTTGTTCATGATTCCTTTAACCCTTTAATTGCCACAGACAAGACAATCGTAGCAAAAGCAATGATGGGATATCTATTTATACACATATTCAATTTCCTTTGTGTCTTCCACAGAGTAGAAAATGGGCAAGGTCTTGTAGGGTCTTGGTAAGTCATATGCAATGTTTTTCTGCCCTAGCTTAGTCTGCGCTTACCCTAAAAAAAAAAAAACCTTTGGCTGTATTCAAATAATTCTGAATTCAAGTCCTTCCTAGAGTCATGGATAAGCATGGTCAGCTGTTCTCAGGGGAGTAGCATAATGGACCACATATAAGAAGTATGTGGATTGGGGAGTACCTGTTAAAATAGTGGCCAGAGAAAGGCTGGCCCCAGGCAGGCGGGGCTGGCCGAGCCCGCTTTATTCGCTTGCATATCCTTCCGAGGAAATTCCGATTTGTCGCCTCAGGTTTGCGGGAAAAAATATACTTTGTTCTTACATAGGGTACAGGAAAGGAAAAAAGTTGCACATTGCTAGGTCTGAAAAATATGCAGGTTGGAGATGGACATTCACATTGTGCTTGATGAGGTTGGTCGCCACAGTGACGCGGGAGTCTGAGCATTGTCGTCCTCGCCACACTCCATATCCCTAGCCTGCTCGTCAAAGAACATAGAGTTGTAACCTCCCCCGAAAACGTCAGTGGACACGCGGTGTGTCCCGAACCTCCAGTCGGACAGGAAAGTGGACACTTTCTGTCCCGTTCCGGCAGCCGGTCAACTCAGTGGGTAGTATGTGTGTCGCGAGCCGGACAGAACAGTGGACTGTAGTGAGGCCATCCTGAGCTGACAATCGGCTGACAGGAGTCAGTGGTTACGACCGTCAACGAATCTGGACGAGTTGTGCGTGAGAGCCCCTTATGAACATGACTGTTTTCCCTATTGTTTCCTCCATACTTTCCCCCTTGATTATCTAATAAATCATGCACAGTTGTTAACGTTGATTTAAGGACATACCTCTCTTCTCAGCTTGGAGTCAGCAGATCGAAAGAGAGTAAGACTTGCTCAATTGGCACTCGGAACACGCAACATTTCCAATTATAAACAGACCACCTCGGATCTAATCCCCACATGTAGCGAGCATTCTAGCCACATTTCCTGTGCCCCTCGGAGGTTCGCTACAACTGTGGATCATAAATCAACTAATCATGCAGGAATAGTAATAGGTCACGTTTCTCTTGTAAGCCTCCTTCCGCGCCAACGACGAGCTGCTTCCCTCTAGGGTGTAGTAGAATGACCTACAATTCAGATTCAATTGCTTATGTAGGTGAACCGGTTACCGAGTGGTGGAACTTACTCATGTTGCCTAAAATGGCCAGTGGACGACAAGGTTAACAATACAACAAGGTTCACATCTAATTGTGGTTTTTCCAGTTTTTGATAATCTACTTGAAACATAACTGAAGGCTCTTGAGTTGCTGATATTCTTGCTTGGAAAGGCATACACACTACAGATCCCAATATGAATTTGTAACATACTAGCTATGTCTGCTCCAACAGAATTGGAGAAAGATTTAATTCTTGTGTCACATGACTTCTGTCTTTAGGAGCACTGCATGACTTTGC
Source organism: Darwinula stevensoni (assembly GCA_905338385.1). NCBI lineage: Eukaryota > Metazoa > Arthropoda > Ostracoda > Podocopida > Darwinulidae > Darwinula > Darwinula stevensoni. The sequence continues at coordinate 13,842 of CAJPEV010000242.1, forward strand.
TATGCATGGTCTAATGTCCTTTCACCCTCTACAAAAAGTCCACCAGGTAATATCAAATGAAGATACTGAGGGCAATTTCCCCCTCTGAAGTTTATCACGGAAATATATTCCATTATGAAGTATCCCTATTCAAAAACAGCAAATAATTTGAAGTTTGTATCGAGAGAGAGAGAACTGTTAGCTTCCTGTCCAAAATTCTCTAGACTTAGAATTAGTCTTTCAAACTGTCCTTAGTGTGACACCCCAATAAAATATTCCTGCTGTGAGGAATAGTTTCACTGTCTTCAAATCATGACACAAAAGAAGGGAAACACCTCTTCCTCCACTCCAACACTTATTGACTTACTATGGTAGTATGGATTCATGGGTTACAACAAACTTATTAGTTAATTGCATTATTCTGCAAAAAAAAAGCTTAAAATAACAGGCTGTGCATCTCTTGTTCATAAAGCACAGCAAACCTTACCAAAAAAGCTCAAAAAAAAACAGAGCATGTGAAGAAAAAAAAAGGTAAAATGATTGAAAGCCATTCATGTGTGAATTTAGAGAACTGTATTACATCTAGGGATGGGGCAGTCAATTGACCACCTTTTAATTGACCATTATTGACCACTAATTTTTTTAATGCAGTGAATTAAAATATTTTTATAGAGCTCATAACTGTGGTCATTTATCCCCCAGCACTAAAACCAAAGAGCCAGTTCAATTTTTAAGTTTTGTTCATGCAGCCTGCCAAACACCTAGACTGTGGCACCTATTGTGTATGAAAACATTTTAGCAAATGCTCAAACTACTTTCAAAGTTAAGGTTCAAGATCTAAGTAACAGCTTTAGAACTTTAGATTTGTGCAAGGTCAATCATGGTCCTGGCTAATAGTCTGAGAATAATTTGATGCTCTGATGCAAAGTCTGTGATCATGGGACAAGTACTTGGGTTATGCCTATGCCTAAAAAATATTAATCTAGCTATGAAACATGATTCATTAATAATAGTGCCACAAACTGTTGACATGGCAGTTTTGTTACCATTCTCACATTACTCCTAAGCAAGGAAATTTTTCATCACTGCACAATGCTGAAGTCTAACCAAATTCATTCCTTACACGAATTCACGTGCTGAAACTAGGAAAATAAGCGTTGTACTAGGATTGTGTGCCTGGACATATAAGATACCATATTGACTTGGAAATGAGGCACTACTCCCATGGGAGTTTTCCTTCTGCTGGTGTGGCAACACTATGTACCTCTCTGTCATACATTACAGTTGTAATGGGTACCATCCTTCTCCCAGAATCATATTTATCTATGAGTATGCTTCTTGCTCTGAGTGCAGGGTCATAAAGACAAAGAGCAAAATATTGCCTTCCTGGGATAACTTTATCTGACCTTTATGAGAAGGTCTTCTGGTCAACCATAGAACCAGTTGGAAATACTGCTCCACAGTTAGATCATCGCTGAGACCAAAATCTCGATGTCATAGTGATACATTGCAGAATTCTAAAAGGATATATTCATGATTTTTCTAAGATTCATGAAGGTGGCATTTATTCTTGATAGATTATAGACATTAGGCATTTTCAAATTATGAAGAGTGGTGTGAAAGAAGTGTTCTTGATCGTTTTCCTTTGATTCCATATGCTTTGTCAAGTTTCATTTAATCCAATGGTTAAGAATGTCATTAAGTTTGAAGTTAAAGCATTATCAATACGAGAGGGGACACCCCCATGGCTAGCACCATCTCCAGACTGCCAGATTTTATTTTTAAAAAGGAGAGTTCCTTAATGAAAAGGTGTTCTCCACAAATGCACACACCATTAATGAACTAGAATGTTCTTTGGTTACAGGGTTCAGAGGCACAGACAGAAGACCCTCAACAAGGTTATTGAAAACACTGCTGTATATTACAGACAGATGACAAAGGAATGGTGAACACTCTTGACAGACTCTTTCGGGAAAAAATTTTTTTTGAGTTTGTCTATTAGATGACATGTCATTTAATTTTCTAACATCATAAATAATGAAAATAGAGGTTAATGAAATGTGAAACTTTTGTGCACCACCCTGTACATGCATGCAAACTCCACAAGACTAAAGAAGTTTTCAACATTGCAAAAGAATTGGCCTGTCTCCAAAAATGTGACAATAGTCAGCGAGGTCTTTTCTATGATTTCTTGCAGTTTGTCATGATCTTTGACAAGCGATAAATTTCATGCGGCTATACCTTTGAAAGTTTGATTCCCTGATCTTTTAATATAATTTATTTTTCCAACACCAAAGACTGTAAACTTTGGCAATAGTTTCATTTCTCTGGCACTGAAACTGAATTATTTCTTTTCTGCAGATCCTCCATACTTTGCCTTTTTTGCATGTACTTAGAAAAGGCTATGCTTGCAATAAAACCAAGACTGCAGCCAAAATTTCCAAGGTGGTGATGATGGAACCTAGTGATAAAGCTGTAAACCATCTTGAAACCAATGAAGTTTTTCTGAAGATAGCCTCAATCAATTTTGGACTTTTGTCGCAAACAAGAAGGCTATTCTTTTAGTTTCCCAAGTCAGTCAGTTGTTCACTGATTTTATGCATATACTATGAAAGCTTTCAAGCAAAAAATTCCAGTCCAAACTTTTCAATGATCAGTCTTTGTGAGGACAGACTGTTAGGTTTGGTTCAAGCAGTTGAAAGAACAGCTTGGTGGTCCGTCCTCAGTTGGAGAAGGAACTTGATTGAATTTCTTTTGTGCAAGAGCTTGATTGATTCTTCTTTTCACAAGGGCTGGATTGAATCTTCTTTTGTGAATGGGCAACCCTATATTTCCTGATCTAAAGGAAAAAAGCAGCAAATTAGTAGCACTGAACTATTTTCAGTCCCAAGTAGCATGTACAAGTAGGTAGTGGCCCACCACCTTTACCAGGTTGTGGGGTTGTGGACCACCAGGTACATGTCCCACTTGCCAGTACTGGCCTGCTGCCTTTCAGGCCCCTAAAGTGCCAGCACAGCACCAGTTAGCTCGTATGTGATGCACCACCCAACGACCCCATGCATATCAGGTTCACTTCTAAAATTTGGAGCTCTAGCCAATTCAGTAGAGTCAACCCAAGAGTACCAATAACCCAGTCTGGTGAGGGTCACCTCCATGATCATACACAGCAACCAAGCGGGGTACTGGCTCTCAAGGACCGAGGTTGCAATCAATCCTCCATATATCTCCCATGTTCAGCCTCTAGCTATGGTCACCTTCTTTGAATGGTTGAAGAAGCTGTGAATTCACTAGATAATCTTTCAAATCAAGCAACTTGAACTCTAACTCCCATGACTTGCAGAACTAAAAACGAAAACAAAAGAACTACTAGCAAAAGATGACCTTTGAACATCAGAAGATCTACCTCATGCCGACCGTATACAATACCTTCACCGAAAGAAGTAGCTTTCATATTACATGTAAAGTGATACCAATAATGCCAACCTATATTACTGAAATCCCAACTCAGGATACACTTACTAAAACTAACTCACACACAAGAGGACCGACATGAAACACATGCGTATCCAAGCAGAGCTCGACCATGAAAGTGCAAGATCGGAAACCAGCTAGACAAGGAACAGAGAAGCCAGACATACAACCTTGGGCTTTCCTATGCATTGCTTTCAAGCAGGAGCAGGTCTTCTCATGCATTCTTCAGTCTCAGGCTATATTCACTCTCTGTCCTAGTTAATGATTGGTGTTGTATTATATAGCCTTAAATAATTTATACTGATCCGTTTTAGCAGAATAATGCTTCCTTTCCTGAATGAAAAGACATTTACATTGACAACACCCCTCAGATTTAGATGAAATTAGTCATGTAATTTCTTTTTGGGGCCAAATATGTTTTCTTTCATTTTTTATCCCCTTAAGAGCAATTGCCCAAAAATGATAGGTAGGTGAATTTATGAAGTGATGGCATGACCTTTGAATAAATGGCTTGCAAATGAAAAATTACAATAGCCAGTAAAAATGTTCCAATGCACATTTTTTCTGGAAAAACCTGTTAAACATGAGGTACTAGGATATGATGTCCTTCATAATAGTTCCCTTGGGTAGTCACACCCTTTTCACTGCACCATTTTTTGCAACTACCTTCAGTGCTGCCATCATGGTAGCTTGCACCTCCTCAACATCAGCAAAACCCTTCAGGTGAAACTTCAGGTGCAGGAAAAAAAAAGTTGTACATAGCTAGATCTGACTAGTGTGCAGGTTGGAGTTGGACATTCACCCTGTGCTTGATGAGGTCAGTGGCCATAGTGATGTGTGTGGGCCAGAGCATTGTCATCCTGAAGCAGCCATACTCCAGATCCCTAGTTACAATTGACTTGGGTTAATGTGTCATTTCCAGCAGTGTATCAAGTGATTTAGCTTGAATTTTGCAATGTTTGAGGAAAATAGGTCTTAAATGGGTCATTAGGTACCAAAGTGCGAAAGTATATATGCTGCCTTCCTCAATGTTTTCAAAACATATTTACAACCATTGTCATCATGTAATTCTCATTGCAATATAAAGTTTAGTACTTGTTCCTAATGCTCATTTCAACGAGAAAAAGGTCCATCCTACACAGAAATACTGAAGATTGCTAATTATTATCTCTTCTAAATGTACTTCCAGTTTCTTGTCAGTCTCCTCATTTGCAAATTGATGGTCAAGCTGAGTCAGCACAGGAGCATGCCATTGTCATTGGTCATGTGTACAAAAAAAGGGGAAAATCACCAATGGTGATAGGGATGCCATAGTATATTGCATACTGCATCTTGGAATTGTAAGCATGAATATGGCATTGCATGTCTACAAGATGTCTCCATGTTCAGTCATCTCTGTTTCCCTGTAGTGGGAATATTTATACAGTACATACAATATATTGTCAAAAGTATTGGGACAAACCTCCCTCCACCAATAACAAATTGTTCCAGAGGACATGTGGTAGAGGGCATTACTGTTGTCCAAAAGTATATAATGGTTGTCTGTGATCTGCTAGTTGGTGCTTGCCAGTATGGCACATGGATTGGAGCTGACGGAGTTGAACATGGAATGATAGTTGCTTGTCATATCATCTTTCGTCCCAATACTTTTGGAAATGTAGTGTAGAGTGAGGGCATTTTTTCAATCTGTATATATATTGAATCTTATATCACCCAATGTCTCAAACCACACACATGCAAGATGGATGCTTTAATGGCTGTTGGTCCAGGAATTGCTGTAGTGTCTACTTCAACAAATATACTCAGTGACAGACAGGTAACTTAAAATGCACAAGTGACAGCCCTTGTGTGCAGTCAAAGCTTAAACACATGTATTCCTCATACCACACCCAGAGATGTGCATTTTTTGTATTGTTAGTACTGTTCAAGGTCATTGCTCCTGTTGAAGAGTGGATACATGTAGGCAATTTTATTATGGCTATTATTTATATTGGGTTAGAAAGAAAGTCTTGCAACACTTTCTAAAACTATTTATGAAAATTTTCAAAGGAATGATGGGCAGGGCTTTGCATTTGTATATGCTGGAATATTCTCGAAGCTTCTGCCCTCAGGGTATATAAGGCGGCTTCTGCCATTAGTTGGCAGCCATGGCTCTGATCGAACAAGCAACTCTTCGCCCCATCATCTACTACGAGTTCCTCCAAGGATACTGCGAGAGCCGCCGCGGACAACATCTGCGTTTCATTCAAGGGCAACATCATCCACTATTCCACGGTGTCTTGATGGTTGAAATGCTTGGAATCTGGCGACACGACCTTCGGAGATCGACCACGCTCAGGACATCCATCTACAGTCGATGACGAAGCCCTGCGGAACGCCCTCAACGCAAAGCCGAACGCCACCACTCGCGAATTGGCAACTACACTTGGAGTCAGCCATATGGCCATCAGCAACCATCTGAACGACCTTGGCTATCGGAAGGTTTACTCGACATGGGTCCCTCATCGGCTCAGCGACTCTGACAAAGCAAGCCGTGTCAGTGTCTGTGAATCACTGCTCCTTCGTCCGCACAGGAAGGACCTTCTGAAGGAAATCGTTACTGGAGATGAGAGCTGGGTCCTCTACATCAACCATACTCGCAAGAGTCGGTGGCTTCCACGAGGAGAATTGCCATCACATGAACGTACGCCAACCGGTACCACAGTGACTGCCGTTGTCTACGCTGCTCAACTTCAGAAGTTGGCTGGCGTCATTCAAAAAGAGCATCCCAAATGTGACAAAGTTCTCCTTCTGCATGACAATGCTTGTCCATGTGTTGTGAAGATGACTCGCCAGACAATTTCGGAACTGGGCTGGGAACTTTTACCCCATCCAGCGTATTCTTTGGACTTGGCCCCTTCCGACTATCACTCGTTCCGGGCCCTCAAGAATCACCCGCGGGACAAGGCCTTCGACGATCGAGCACAGCTCGAAAATGATGTCGGCCGTTTCTTCGCTTCGCAATTGCCAGAGTTCTGGGCAAAGGGCATCGAGCAGTTACCCATGCGTTGGGAACATGTCATAGACAGCAATGGTCATTACATTGTAGACTGAAATTGCATTTCAATAAAGTTATAAAAATTTGAAAAATTTGCGCAGTGTTGCAAGATTTTCTTTCCAACCCAATATATAAGAGTGTGTTTCCAACTGATTCTCAAAATTTCATTAGAATTTATTGGAACAAAGCAATACTATCAGCAATTACTTAAAAGAAGTTATAAATCAAGAATGGACAAGAGCTCCTGCTGGTTGTGGAGTGGAGGAAACAATCAAGTGCTGCTGTTCTTGGTCATCAAGACCATGTCACACTCATCTTCCATAAAAATTAATTCCTCAGGTTGGTCATCTCTTGCAGATGGTTTTCATGAGCTTATTCCCAATGAAAGGCAGATGAATAAATGAGTATCAATCCAGTAAATTTTCTCAAAGTTTGTTCAGAATTTCCTTCTGTTTACAGAAAATATGACAGATGAGGACTAAAAGGCATGGCAAAGAAGACGAATGACTGAGTGTCTGTATCTAAAAACTCCTTTAGACACATCCCACCAAATTTGATAAGAATATGGAATGTCTTCTTTTCTGTCATACCAGGTAAGTTATCCCTGAATTCTTTTGATTCAAAGTAATTGGTCTTCTTTGCCATGCCCTTTAGTTCTTGTTTGTCATGTTCCCCTCTATAAAACAAGGAAAATTCTGAATTAAATTTGAGAAAGTTCTCAATGAGACTGATTCATCTGCCATTCATTTAGAATAAGCTCATGAAAACTATCTGCAAGAGATGATGATTAACCCAAAGAAACAACTTAAATGGAAGATAACAAGTAGGACATCACATGGAGTGCCAATTTTGCACACTCATGGTTGAATGGTGCAGAGAGGTGTTTTCATATTTTAACTATATACATATATATAAACATATAAAACAATGAAACATCAAATTAAGCACAGAGGTACTTTTGAGAGCCATTTTGCTTTTATTGGTTGACAATAAAAACTCTTTTGTTTTGTCTTTTAATATACAGTATGGTCCATAATTATGTACCCATTCTGTAAAAAAAAAAGTTTATTTCCACAAATACACAAATATTGTTCTTCTGTGTGAAGGCCACCAGCCTTGATGCATGCATGTAACTGACATTCAGTTTCAGCATAGATGTTGCAAAGCATTTCAGGAGTCATCACTTGAACAATGGTAATGATGCACTGCATGAGATCTGGCAAGTTTTGAGGTTTTGTCATATAGACTTTGTTCTTCACAAAACCCCACAAAAAAATTCAAGTGGAATTAAATCTGGTGATTGAACCAACCAAGGGATAGGTCTGGCACATCCAATTCAGTTGCAACCAAATGTTTTATCTACCCATGTGCATACCCCATTAGCAAAATGAGGAGCACCATCAGGTTGGAACATAACATTTGTAATATTGTCAGATAATCCTCAGAGTTGATGGTGTCATTGGAAAAGAAATAAAGGTACATAATTATAATTATCCTATGTCCTAATGTCACTCCTATTTGGCATGGATATTTGTACTTGTGGAAATAAAGCATTTTTTAACTGAATGGACACATAATATTGGACCAAGTTGAATAAGTCAAAATTTGGCATGGTTACATTCTCTGCTCTATCTTTATCACAATAAAGCAAACAATTTCAAAATAAGGCAAAAAAGTAGAGCATCAGGCACTTATGCCTTGCACATGCACCACTGACAATAGCTTTGTGTAAGATTCAAACTGGAGAAAGGATAATGATGAGAACAACAAACGTTCTTTTCCAATCACACAGTAAATCATCAAATGATAAAATTCTATTGAAAATTCTTCTAAATGGAAAGATAATTAGAAAAGACATTCTTATTAATGGCTCCAGCTGAAATTCTATCTGGACCTGCAAGCTTTATAATTTTAAGTCAGCTACTTTTGCTAAGAGGCCACTTATGCAGAAAATGTATGAATGGACATGAATAAAGAGCTCACTCATATTCATGATGTTATGGAAGACATCCTGTGGAGTTTCATCATTGAATGGTGGAAATCCAACAAGAAACTCATAAAGACACACTCCTAGAGACCACCAATCCACTTGTGGTCCTGAAACAGGCAGAGGAAGATATGGTCAGAGTGAATCTTCAAATGTAGCTTGAGCAAAAAGAAAACTCATCAATAATGTTGTACCATGTGGCTGATGCAGAAGAATTTCTGGGGCAAGGTAATCAGGTGTGCCAAGGAGTCTTGAAGAGTCATGTGTAGTGACTGAACCTCTCTTTTTTGGCAGAGACTTGGGTGTCCTGTGCCTTTGAAATCCAGACTATAAAATAAGAAAAAACTATGAAGTTTCACTTTCACTAAGATTGATTGTGAACCTCACACTGGCCACCAACATGAAACTGACATCTGATCAGCACCTTCTCACTTCAAGGGAAGTCTGCAGAATCAGTTGATGTCATACTAACCTGGTCTGCAATGGGGCTGAGCAGGCAGGACATATTAGAAGGTCTGGAAGTGATAGGAGAACTAATGATTTGAATGCTGCAGGGCTTATTGTTTGCATCCCTCTCATCATCCCAACAACTAGTGTGGCATGATTCTGGAGTCTCTTTTCTCATCCCATCTGTATGTGCTGAGAAAAGAGAAGAAATGAAGATATGTTAACCCTTTGGCAACCTGAAGCTCCAGCATTACTTTCATGTGAGTTAAAACACCTTCAAGTGATACTGAAACTAAAAAATAATTGTGTCTTGAAAGTGGATCAAATATGACACTTCAACACCAGTGTTTTCCCTTTATTTTTTCCCAGTCTGGCAAAAAACAAAGAATTGAGAAACTGTTCTCTTTTTTCTCATAGTACATATCAGACATTACCTTAGAATGAATGGAGATTCAGATGTTTCTTAACCCTTATCTGGGCAAGGGTCCATTGGACCACCCCATGGTATATTTCATTTCATTATTCTCTGCAATTTTTTCAAAATATTCTTCAAATTTAATATCCATCCATAGATTCAAAAGTGAATTTTTTAAGTTTGGATTTGCTTTTAAGGGAAAAATTCTAAAAATGTTTGGCCTTGCCCATCTGTGTCAAAAAAAAATCATGCCTGGATAAGGGTTAACAGATGAGCATGAGGTTTCTCATGTTTCTTATTATCCACACCTTTTATCTATAGTGCATATTATTGAGTGAGTTGAACTATTATGTTAGTGGCTTTAATGCAACATGAAATTAATTCCTCAACACCAAATTTGAACCAAGTCAGCAGTGTTAACATGATGCCACAATTTCTCAATGTTCACATCAGTGTAACTCTAAAAGAAATGTAAAATGTCATCCCCATCTGAGATCAGCACAGTTTTGGTGTGAGGAGAGGTGTTACTCCAAGTGTTAATAGCAGTTAAAACCAGTGTAAGTTCAATGTTAGTTTTGCTTTTCTACCTCAATTGATCCTGTATATCAATATTGACCCGTAAAGGAATGATTTGGAGTCAATACCTGAAGGCTGTATATCAGAAAGCTGATTCCATCTGGGCCTCAATCCATACAACACAGTAAACATTGGGCCTGGCCTAGCATAAGAAGCTATATAGGCCTACACTAGTTTGGCTTACTTGGGACCCCAGATTCACATTCAAAATATATAAAAAAATAAAAAAAGTCTTACAAGTCTGCCTCTTGTTGATGATGCACATGATCTAGCCCCAGTCTATACTTGTATGAAAGGCCTTGGAACTTTCATCAGCAAGAAACAAATAATAAAAAGCCACTAGCCCTAGAGCATGTGGGAAGGTCACTAGACTAAATGTAATTGTCATGGTTGGAATTGACACTGAAGCTGGCATTAGGAAAAACCCATCAATGCTAACACTGGACAATCACAAAAACATAGAACACTGAAATATTGAAACAGTAAAGGTGGCAGAGCATGCAATTCAATTCTTTTGATGGCCACTGATCTTCCAGTGCCGCATGCAACTGTGCTTTTAATGCTGTAGTTTACTACCAGTAACTAAAATCACTTTGCTCAATATTTTGCTTGATACATCGGCATAAGGACAGGAGAGTGTTGTTCCTTTCCCTTCTACCTGCTCAATCAGAACAGGAGTATATCATTATCAAGTTAAGGAATTGATTGTGAGCCAATTTTCTCCCTCAATGCATTTACTGCAACATATATGCATTCTCACGTGAAACATAATTTTATTAAAGAACTCGTGGAGAACTATTCATTTATTTCTTTTATTTTACAGAAAACTTCACCAAAAACCAACTTCATCCATGATTTTGGTATTATTAATGAACATTTTCATGCAAGAACATTTTCAAGTCTTATTTACTTGGTTATATTACTAGACTTACCGCATTGTCTAACTTTGTCTTTCAACTTATTTTAATTCTCAGAATTTTAGAAAACCCACCCAAAAAAATGAAACCAATCTTCCCACTCTTGCTTTAATTCAGTGAGTGGAACAGTGTAAGGTCAACAAGAATCAAATGAGAAGTGGTTCAGATTCATCAATTTATCAATATTCTACTCATGCAGGAGAAAAAATGGCAATGAGACAACTCACAAGAAATTTCAGAGGGATACGAAAAGCAGGACACTTCAGTTCCATTCAATGTGGGACTGGCTTTGGAGTCATCCTAACAGCAACAAGACAACAACAATTATACCTTCTGAAGAGAAGACCAAGAAATACAAAAACCTATAGGCTGTCTTGGAAACCACAAGTCATAGGATTATGAGGGATGGATTATTTCCAGTCTAGACTGCTTGAAACCCACCTGTCTACCTGGTAGGATAATGTGATATCAAAAGTCATTTTGATTGCAAAATCAACCTGGTCAAAATCAACCAGAATGTAAGGTCCATCATTAAGTCAAACTAGATTCTAGTCAGTTACTTTTGATAAACTTCGGTCACAAGGACTCAATAGATTAATTAGACATTCTGGGTGACTTGGATTTTATGATTAACTCATCATGTACTAATGACCCAAATATGAGAAACTTGAACATTTTGTCCTCAAAATGTGGCAAGCATTGCTTTTGATTTTAGTATGGCTGCACCCATGTTCCTTGAATGTGTCTCATGCTATGGAATGTAATCTTGGAAAAATTCACATGAGTAGTTCATTCAAAGACAAGTTCTGAAAATTAATATGGCCCAAGATGGCAAATCTATGTTGGGAAATGCATAAACATAACTTTTACACTACATAATCAGATAAGGACACAAGTATGAGTTGTGAGCTACCATGCTGCAGTGGTCTATGCAGCATATGCAGTGTGAGCTACCGTAAAGGTTCTTCCCAATATTTGCGATAGCCTTGAAAAGGGCTATTTTGTGAATTGTGGGTTGGTTCCAAAGACATCCAGTAGGATATAATCCATGCATTATAATCCTATGCTTCCTGACTTAGAGACACCCTGTATGTGACACACATGGCAGAACTTACAAATTCAATCCGTGTTGCCAGAGATAGGATTTGGCCTGGAGTCCTTGCCATGCGATAACCCTGTCTCCATGCCAGTGGAGTTGCTTGCATTACATCTTCCCTTGTAACACCTGTCAGTGAATTACATTAAGTCAGCAGAAAATATAATGGAGAGGAGAGAGTATCCAAATAGATGAGAGAGGCTCACTATTTAAAGTGGTTATCTTGCTAAGACCAAAGTCAGTCAGTTTCACATGACCAGTGTCAGAGAGAAGCATATTGTCTGGTTTCACATCACGATGCACGATTCCATGTCTAAATGAAACGAACTTATTTTAAATTTCTGAAAACATAAAAAAAATGCAACATAAAAAATGTAGCAGCCTGCCAGGGATTAAATTTGAATTTAATATTTACACTGTAGAGTTCAGCATTTCCCCATGCTTCTATGGCTTTTATGTGGAGAACATCACTGGACCTAAATCAATCACAGCTCAGTTGCAGTTCCTTATATCAATTAGTAAGCATTATTCTACTGCTAAAAATTTGGTCAATCTATACTGAACATTTTTTTGCTTTGCAGATTGTTGAATTGCCAGTTGCCAGGGTTATATGAGGGTTGATCCAAAAGACTTGACAATCTACATCTATTTCAGTTATTGTTTCCTCACATTATTTGCATGTGACAGCATGTTTTACTAGCATACAGATAAAATCAGCCCAGTATTATCATTCATATAAGTAGAACTGCTTTTGTTCTCTTCTTGGAAAGGTGTCTGAATGGCTAGTGCATATGACTCAGTCACTTTGGTTCTGCATAACCTGAGGGCAATAATATTTTATAGCTACAAACAATTGATCCAACCAGAGCATTGCTGAAGTAAGATGGCATAACATTTAGACAGAGTGGACCTCTGGAATACACCTGTAAACTCTAGGCTAATGAATTCATGTTTAGTAAGAAACCTTCTCAAACATGACATTCAATCATATTTCCCTATCACGGCAGGTGATGAAACAAATGCAGAAATTGTGTTTACCATATTGAGGAAAGGCCCACATCTTACTGATAGGCAAATTCAACAGAATCTTTGAAATAGTCCAACTACAGTAGAAACTACAAGGGGAGTCAATAAATAAGGTGAATTTAAGCATAGCTTCAAAACAATTTATTCCAGAAACCTGAACATACACTATTTTTCAATTTAATCACCTCCTACCTCAACACATTTATTCCAGCAACTGACAAGCTTTCTGATTCCATCAGAGAAAGAAGTTTTTGGTGAAGAGCATAGCCTAATATGCACTGCATTTAGAATGTCTGTATCATCCCTGAACTTGTGCCCCTGTTTTCTGATTTGTTTCTGAATAGTTCACACCACTACACATTTATGCATTTTTTTATGGTAAACAACTGTCCCCCATATTGCACACACACTCTATGTTAAATATCACTTGGTTTAACTCTTTCTGAGAGTAAAAATTGAATGACACTTCGCTGTTCAACAGTGATGCAATCTGAAAGTGGGGCCACCATTTAAAAACCTGACTAGCAACGATGTTGCCAACATTATATTGTGGAAACTACAAGTACTACATGTTCAAAGATGCAGTAGTGAGGGTATGTGGTAATGAGTACATAATATCTGTGAAAAATATATATTCACCCTGGTTATTGACTCAACCTTGTATATTCTACCAGCACAATAAGATGAAGAGATGCAGTTAGTGTATATCCCACTTGCCCTCTGAGAACCCACACCTGCAAACCTTGGTGTCTTTCCCCTGTCATACTAAAAGAAGTCAATGGAGGCTCATCTTGGTCAGTTTCCAATATCCCCACAAAGCATGAATTCTGCAACTATGCAAATTACCCTTCAACCGAATGTCAGAGCAAGGAGCAGTTCTTTCAAGATGAGAGTGCCCCAATCAAGATGAAATGCCACAGGAGTGCTTGTCACACCATACTTGCTGTTTTTTTATACTTTTCAGACCTGTAGCCAGTGGTGTAGCAAAAAAGGATGGTTTTTGGGGGTTAGAGCCCCCCACCCCCCTTGGACTTCTTGGTCAGTGACACTGACAGAGACTAGCTAAAACTGGGTTATCAAGGAAGACTGAAACATGCCTGTCAGTGTTACTGACCAAGAAGACCAAGGAGAGGGTGCCATCACAACCACTATGTGGGGCATTACCTTGTAATGTTTCTTTTGGATAGAAATATGGTAAAAAAAAGGTGTTTTTTTTTTTACATTGGGGTCATATGCTTCATTTTTCACATAATACAGGGTGGACATAAAGTGCCTGAGGAGTTTCATGCCTGTATATCTTGGGAATGGTGTGGTGTAGAAATAAGTAATATGCATCATTTGAAAGGTAATCTCTGAAAATTTATTATGGCACACCATGTCCCACATCTCACACTTCCATGTCTGCCATCTTTGTCAACACATGTATGCAACCTTCTTGTGAACTTATCCAGAACTGCCTCCAATTGGGCAGGTGTGATGTTCTGGACTGCTCTCTCAATGTGTGTGCACAATTCAGCCACACTTCATGGGTGTGTGGCATACACAATTTTCTAAATATGTCCTCACAAAAAAAGTCCATAGGTGGTCAGGTCTAGGGACCTGTACGTGCCTTTTTGGATGAAAAGTTTCCAAACCAAACCAATGGATCAGATGGGGAGGTTTCAACCTGTGGCCTCCCAGGTCCCCAGACCTGACCCCTATGGACTTTTTTTGTGGGGACATGCTAAGAACATTGTATATGCCACAAATGAAGTGTGGCTATATTGTGCACATACATTAAGAGAGCAGTCCAGAACATCACACCTGCCCAATTGGAGGCTGTTCTGGATAAGTTCACAAGAAGGTTGTATAAATGTGTTGACAAAGATGGCAGATATATGGAAGTGTGAGATGTGTGATATGGTGTGCCATAATAAATTTTCAGGGATAACCTCTCAAATGATACATATTATTTATTTCTATGCCATCCCATTCCCCCAAGATATATGGAATGAAACCTTTATGTCTAACTTTATGTCCACCCTATATATATCAAGCCCATGATGCCCAACTGTGCATCACAGGGGCTGAAATAGTTTAAAACAGATTAATAAAACAATGTAAAAGATATATGCTCTAACCTGTGCAAATACTCCAGTGCAAGAGTGGCTTCTGCTGAGTAAAAGGCAGCCATGGATTCTTCAAAGAATCCATAAGTTTGGAGGAGTGATTTCAAATCTCCTCCAATAAGATATTCCATTACCTGAAATGTAAATGTCACATGATTAATCTTCCAAATCTGAAAAAAAAACTTATCAGAAAATACTGAACTGAATCACTACATAAAGTGGGAAAGGGCAAGAGAGTACCATCAGTACTCATACTCAACCCACTTAAGCATGGTCCCAGTAACAGACATTGCAGGTAACAGCACAAGATCCCAAATGTTTTTTTTTCCAGGCTAGCATCTATGAAAAGGAAGGTACTATTCTGTTTTTTTAAATATTTCTCCAAACTTCATGAATTTCCACTTATGATGTCTCAGATGAATAGGGTAAAACCACCAATGTTTGGACAGTTAAGCCAGGACAGCATTTGCTCATCACACCTTAATAATACAAGCCAAATTCTTCATTTTTAGCATCTGGGAGTACAATACAGGATATAAGTAGCTATGAGTGCTATAAAGACTATGTCCTTTGAAGCTTTATAGCTTCTGATAGTTCCTATTATGTGGGTGTCCAAACTTAGATGCAAAAAAAAAAAGAAATTCAAACACAATGTAATTTGGACATAGCAGAAGTAGGCAGAAATCTGTTCATGGCATATGCATTCCATGCAGCAATACTCTGTTCCCTAGTAACCTGTGGAATAAGAATTGATCACAGATTTAACACTACTATGTAGGAAGCATTTCTCAAGGAATGTCTTGTCTGTATGTTTCCTTGATTTTTTCCTATCCCTGATATGAAATTGATTTCAGCCTGATATTTCAAAATGATGCTTAATGATCATGGCCAATGCAGTCTTTCCTAAAGGAAAGACTGCATTGGCTAAAGTAACATTTTAATCTTTTATTAGGAAGAACACTCTCTGATGTTCATCTCATGAATGCTTACTATTTTAACAATAAACACTAAATTGTCTAAACTTAGGTGGTTTTACCCAACAGAAGACTTCTGCCAAGTTTTGCAAAAATATCACCCAGTTCTTCAAATACAATAACTTTAAAGTTGTACCACAATAAAGAACAAGCTGGGCAAGCCCAGTCCAGCAGTGGGCCTCCTTTCATTTAAGGAGACCCATATTTTGGCACCTAATTAGGGAACTGACAGCTCTATTTGCTGACATGGCACCATGCACAAAGCCTGGGTCGTATGCACATGTGCATTGTGATCCAGATCCTGAAGGACTCAAGTATTCATGCCTTCCCTTCTGTGACAAAATGTCAAATTTTCCACAAAATGAACTCAGCCTGTATCTTGTTCATATCTACCTGTTGCATTGGTCAGGGCAATATTTTCTTAGTTATCATCACATGAACAGTGTGACACATGGACAAACAGGATGGAACCATTAGTGGTCTCTTTCCTTTCAGGAACGGAGGCCCACTAAAAATCAGCCAACAGCTTCTCTGTAGTTGCATTACTTTGGTGAGCACTAATATACTAACTTAATAATAATTCTGCACAACCAGGAAGCAGCTCAGTGAAGAAATTGGTTCTTTGTACCTTTCATTGTGGATGAAATTGCTTCTATGCTCTGGTTGCATTTTTAATAATGGCTTTTCTATAGGTTACAAGCTTAATCCCATTCTCAAAACTTCTATTGCATTGTGAAATTTCACTTCACAAATTAGGATTTGCATCTGATTTAGTGAAGAGGCCAATGAATAAAATTGCATCCTATAATTTTAAAATGCATAGTACTCATAATAACTTGGAGAATTTCTCAAAACCAACATCATCGAGAATGCCCCTCATTTAGACTCAGCAACATGAATGAATGAAATGGTGAAAAGTTGAAATATCAAGTGAGAATAATGTCAAAAAATGGACTTTACATCCTCTGTTGATGAAGTCTACAAAATTACATGGCTTTGTCAAAGTTTATTGCTGTCATGAATTTCCTCTTTCCATGTCAGATTGATTAAGGGGGGGTCATTTACTGTGTATTTTGATTCAGGGATGCGAGAGGTCCTTTTAAAACTCTGTTATCATTGGAAAGAAGGTTGCTTTAATGCTTTTGGGGGTAAAGAGCATTAGAGTTGACTTAGTCTTTCTCTGTGCCAGCTTCTGGGGTCGATCTATAATGGCAAAGCGAGAAATGTATCCCTTTGCCCCTGGCCCTGGCCCCTTTTGAGTCTCCCTTGCCTGGGGGTGGGTTTTTTATGACTTCCCTAGATCCATGCAGCACACTGTCCTATAGTGCAGATGAAAAACTCAGGCCATAAAATAAGCATGCCCTCCCTTCTTATTCCAGATGGTGATAGAGAATTTATTAAATACTCTATCTTCCAGGAGAAAGGGACTCTGAAGGTGGCTCCATATGAAAAAGGGTTAACTTTCTTGCCCTACCCTGTATGGTCACATTGTGTATTGAAACCCAAAGTTGAATATTGAGTCCTTTCAATATATTATATATATGCGACTATGCACATGCAATGCCTTCAGAAAGTGACACCTAATATTTTACCCTGGCAGATAAAAGGGGCAGGTTCTAACCAAAGATAAATATCATAAGGGATCACTAGATCGTAACTCTAGTGGTCCCCCCCTTCCTCAAAACCTAGATTTTCTGTGAAGGAAATTGGTCTGGTCCTCACCCCTCCATCCTTTGAAATGCATCTGCCACTTAATAGTTTTCTGCCTCCTGCATGATCCATGCCCGACATGACCCAAGGAACTGACTCCATCCGTATGTCAGGTTGCCTTTCCACCCTCTTTTAAACTTTTTCAGTTTTCCCATGACTCTTCGGTCCCTTCTCAAACCAGTATGTAGAATGTGAAAGTCTTGAGATGACTATCCCTAACCCACCCCCAGGTAAATTCCAGGAAAGAAAGTATTTTTCACATGCCCTCAACAAGCACCAGAGAAGTCCATACTCCATATAGGAAATAATAAAAATGGACCCTTTTCTAATGAGAGATGAAAGGCGATCAAAAAGAAAATCTGAAGTTTTATTGCGAGGGCTCATAAACAAAACTCATTAGTTATTTCCACCCAGATTGCCATCAGGGATGTTTGGACCAGGGATATTCACCTTCTTGTCAGTCAATGTCATGGGTACTCCAGCTTTGCCAGTGATAAATAAAATTGTTTTTATTCATAAAAAACAGGACAAAAAGATCTTGAACATCAAAGTATCCAGGCCTGTATTTTGAGTTAATCAACACTGACTACGGATAGACAATGGAACAATCCACATGTATATAATCTTACATGGTATTTTACAAGCTGGCTTGAATTTCCTATTGCTACTATACTAATACTGTAACAAGACATCCTGGTTTTAATGGGACAGTTCTGGTTTTTCAGGCTATGTCCCAGTTTGGAAATTGTCCTGGTTTTGGGGGATGCAAAGAACCTATATAATGAACTAAAATCCTTTGATGTTTTTGGGGGGAACACAAGGCTGTATAGCAGTCAATAAATCTTAAGGATAGAATTTTTCTTTCCATTTTGGGTCCCTGTTTTTTGCATTGCTAAGACTAACATTTCGGCATTTTCTTGATAATGTCCCTTTTTTCCTGAAATATATATGGTCACCCTAGTGTACCCAAGAACCCAGTAAGGAAGGTCCTTCTTTTCATTCAAAGCCAGTCTCTCTATAACATAATAGTATGATCATGAGATCTTTCTTAAAAATACATTCTGCTGTTATGGGTGGTGGGGGTAAGGATTTAGAAATTCTGCTGTTATGAAGGCATTTCCACCTCTCTATGAAAAGTAAGGTCTACAAGGTATAAGCTTCTTGCCTTCACTCAGGAGAATAAATATAGTAGCTCAAAAAAATTATTTCCCCTAGATTTTTCATCATCCACAACAAGGGAAAAATTACAAGAACTCTCCAATAGCAAATCAGTTGACTATCAAGCCCCCAAAACATGTCCATTTTATGAGAAGTGGCTCTTA
This sequence comes from Darwinula stevensoni, assembly GCA_905338385.1. NCBI lineage: Eukaryota > Metazoa > Arthropoda > Ostracoda > Podocopida > Darwinulidae > Darwinula > Darwinula stevensoni. Next base: position 32,907 of record CAJPEV010000242.1, read on the forward strand.
AGTCCTCTCAAGTTGGGCCCTCAGCACCTAAAAGATTACAAAGCCCTATGAGTACCTGAAGTGGTATAAAAAAAACCTCCTATGCATGCTTTAAAAAATGTGACTAATCAGCCATAAAGACTAAAAACCAGAATCAATAAATATGCCTATACAATAAAAGGAACTTGCCAAGAAGACAAAGCTGGATGTCTGAAGAGAATAAAAGAGCTGAACACAAAAAGGGCTTTTTGTCAGGGCAAGTGCATCCCTTTCAGCACGGACTGAAAGATAGAAGTACCTGACATTAATACAAATAGGTCAAGTGAAATGGAAGCAAATAAAAAAGCAAGGCATGAATCAAAAGTGCTCAATGCATTCTGCAGTGAAATATACATGACCTCAGAACAGGGATGCCCAAAGTAGATGCTCACAGAGACATTTTGTGTTCTGCAATGTAGTCTGTAGGCCACACTTTGGGTGCCCCATCTTAACCCATTGATGCCAGGAACCATAATATTATGTTTTTAAACCCATAGTGTTCTGGAATCGCTGGGTGTGAATGTGTTAACACTTTCGCTCCGAATGACGCACTAGTAATGTCATCCCTTTTCTCGTAGCAGGTTCTGAGTGATGTGCTGGTACGTCCTGGAGATTCATGCTGTGATATAAAAGTGTAGGATTTTGATGCATCATTGGAGTTTGGAGATATTCACAATTTTGAGTCTGTACTTCGTTACTCTCTCGCTTGATTTGGGAAAATTGACTTTGTGCACAAAACAGAGATGAAATGAGAGTTGTGTCAGTTGATGAATCAAGATGAATCAAGTGGTAAGTATCATAAATTAAACATCAATGCCATGTATACTAAGAAATCACTTTCAAGGAGAAGTGTTGCACCAAAAACTCAAAAATTTAATGGGCAGAGGAAACTGAGGGATACAACAATTCAGTGCAGTGCCTGTGGAGTGCCATTATGCATCATTCCATGTTTTGAGGCTTACCATACAAAGAAAAGGTTCTGGGAATCATGGGCCAGAAAATAACATGCATAGACTTAAAGACAAATATTAAGTCCCATGATATTCGCTTCATGTACAACTATTTGTTTTTCGTGAAATGTGACATGAATTTCAATTTGAGTTAATTCCTCAAAATAATTAAATTCTGAAATATGTGTGCATTCAGAAACCCCTTACTTTGTGAATAAAATTAATTAACAATCAAATTTCTGTCTTTGCTCATTATTTTTCTCTGCATTTTTTATGAACCCTATTACACCCCAGGGTTCTTTGAACAGTGCAATTTAAATGCATGCCGGAGCGAAAGTGTTAAAGGGATATTTTAGAAGCAGCTTACCCTGAGATGCCAAGTTCTTATGGGTCAATTCTGTTTTCTTCATGATCTTGACTGCATACCACTGATCACCTCTGCCTTTCCTTTGAGCCAAGAAAACTTTCCTATTCCGTGGATTTGATGAATGAAATCAGGTTAGCTATTGGTTTAATTTGATAAAATAACTCATGTTATCGTGCTTGTTATAGATTTACTATTAAGCTGAGTCAGACCTCAGTATGTGTCTGCTAAGACATGCAAATTGAAAAATGAATTTCTTAGTTCTAGTATCCCCATACTCTAATGTGCATGAGCACAAATTCACTAGGAATATGACTAATGTACAGTGACAATGGGAATCAAGTGAGGGGATGTCCTCACCATTAAAGACTCAACTTTTAGTTGTCCTGCTCAAGTCAAGCAACAGATGTGACAATAACTATCTATAATTCTTTGCACTGGATTTCATACGGGATTTATACTCATATATGTTTGAGATGGATGTGAATTATTTTGAAACTGAACTGAAGAAGCTACAATGTTTTTGCACAGGTTGGCCACAAAGTGGGGGATCAGTTTAGTCTACAGGTTGTCTGAAAGCCCCATTCTTTTACAAGTTTTACAAATTGAGCGATCGAAGCCCATACACCATACAATATTGAAGAGAGAATTGTGGTCTCCATGTGGATGCATAAATCAACCAGGACCAACCAGAAGGTCCTGGGCATCAGGCATGTTTTTCAGGAACATCGCAGCATTCACAGCAGCTGAAGGCTGCTATGACTGCCACTTTGGCAAATGTCACACCTTACACACAATGGAAAATAAACATCCTGCAGGACATGGAGATGTTTTCAAGTGTGTTTGGAATGTGATGGTGACCATACAGACAAACATGACTGAAAATTATTAAAGTACTCCCCCACTTCATGGCCACCCTGAACTGTGAAAAATAGTTTAACCTAGAGTAGTCCAATACAAAAACTCCTCCCTCATTCTCTTTTTTCTTACTGTCTTAAATCCTAATGGCAAAAATGGTGACATATCCACATTAAATATTGCTATGCACAAAAAATCACATATGGAGAGCTTTCAAAGATTCATCACTTAATAATTCAAAGAGATCATTTCAGACTATTGCATAAATAAATAACAGTCAAGATGTATCATAAATGCTTTCATCAATCTCTACAGAAAAAGATGGAAAAAAAGTGGGGTTTTTTTTTGGGGGGGGGGTTACAGTGTAAACTGAGGAAAGTAAAATATCAGGAGTACTCACCCAAAAGCACCTCGGCTGATAGGCTTGACTATTTCAAATTCTTCAATTGAAGGTATCTGCAAGTATTAAGAAAAGAGCAAATGAAGGAAGTTACAAGTTATACATATACCCTTAAACAATAAATGTAGCATACACAAGAAAATAAAGAAAGTATTTGACAGCAACAAATTCTTAAAATCCAACTGTGAAAAATTGTGAACATACCATGGAACTATTGAATTGGAAATGACTAGGAATAACTCAGTGTTGATATGTTACTGCACTCATTTTCATGCTCTTTACAGAAATGTGCTGATCCTGTAACTTGATCCTTCGAGATGCCCAGAAACTGTGAGGCATTAAAATCAAACCCAAAAGTAACATTTTTGAACCAACTTCATACCACACAGGGCTGATATTTGCATACTAATTTCAGGTTTCTGTAAAAATAAGAGAATGACTTATGCAATAAAAAATTTCCATGACCATCTTTTCCATGTTTAACTGCTTTCTCAAATAGCAAAGTAACTAATAGTGACTTTTTTTAAAGCAAATTTTCAATGTGCCAGGATACTTAGTTAACTATCATGACTTTTCCAGTTGTGTGAAATCCTGTCACCTTAGGCAAAACCAAAGCACTAGCAAAGCATGTAGGCCAAACCTTAAGTGCACAAAGTGCACACATATACCTACACATATAGCAAGCAATGAATTTGAAAGTATTTTTCACTTGAGTTCAACTATTTTTCATAGGAGGGGTAGTGTCCTATTTCCAACCTCCCCCCCCAACTACCACTACCCTTCATCCTATTGCTTTTATCATCTTCTGTCAGGGGTAAAACCTGGATTTATATTTATTTCACTGGCCCCAATTAAAATTATTGTAGGTGCTTTTTACATGTTAAAAGTAGAACAAGAACCTGGTCATAGGGGGGGCAGATGCCCCATGGATCTGCAACTGACTCAGACAATCATGCATGAGGAACATCACATGTATGAGTCAAGTGAAAAATTGTCTGACTCAAGTGAAAAACACTGTGGAGCTCTCAGGAACATTTTATCATTGGAAGTGAGGAATTTTTCATTATTAATGAAAGATTTCTCACTTCTTTAATAATTGATCCTTGTAGCATGAATATTTTTAATTAGCACTTTCATATATGCTTTAACCTTCCGATGCTGATGCTCCAGCAGTCTGATGATCCCCAGTGAGGTTTATTTTTAAATATTTATAAATAAACAAACACATGAATTAGACTGATAAAAAAAAAAGCCTAAGATAGAAGAAGGATAACTTGACACAAATAATTCTTTACAGTTTTGAGAAGCTGTTAGAAGCATCAGTACAACAATAAAAAAAATGGTACCTGGGTCCAAAAATACCCCACATTGGTATCAGAATGTTAGTGATGTCTCCCAACTCACATCATTCAGAACAATCATTCAATGGAATAAACTATTAAATTCAGAAAGACTTTGACATATACAAGCAGGTGAATCCCATTAATGTGATGTTACTCTCATCATCTCTCTTACATTGTCATTAAGTCTCTTGTCCTTAAAATTTTTGGTATTCTTTTGTCTTGTTTGCACACCTTGTTTTGTACCATGCACACTGCTAGAAGTGATGTTAGTCAGTTGTGGGTGTTGTATGTGTGTATACTACAACCTATGACCATCACTTGAGTAATGGTTGTAGGTTGCAGTATGCACATGAGTAGTATGCAAGTGAGTGATGTTCTCCCAGACTCCCATGTGGAATGCACTGCCTGACATAATGGTGAGCAGGCACATGTAGACACACTGAATCTTTGCTCTTCAGAGGGCTTTCTTAGAGGAAGTTTTCTGACCAGAACAATGCTCAGTTCCACCACAATGAATGGCAGAAGTATCATCCTGAAGGTGAGAAGATAAGAGTGACCATATCCGGATCACTGACTGCTGTTTGGCGATTTCAAACATTGAAAATCCCGCTTCTGATGTTGCATGAACATGCTTAAGCTTATACTTGTAGGCATCATGTATCACCCTCCTGATCTTGGATGAGGTGAATATGATAGTGCGGGGGAAGTGATAGGAGTGAGGGGAATGTAACCCTATACACAAACCAGTAAACTCCCTACTGCTCAGGGACCAGTTCCTTGTGGGAACAGATTTTCCTTAGTTGCAAGAGTTCAACAGCTACCAATGGAATTAGTTGTTTTGTGCATGTGAATATGTGAGTGGGGAGTGCCGGTGAAAAGTGAAACTTGTGCATCCTGACAAAGGGCTAGATGTTCAGGCATACCAAAGTTGAAGTTTGCACACATCTGAGGCATACATGTGGGCAACAGGTCTACAGGTTCATCCTGCTCACTGTTACATTGGGCAGTGCGTTCCACATTGAATGTGGGAGTGGAGGTTCTGTCCCCATTGGGAAATAGTGTGCACATAATGAAGTTGAGGTTTATGTGCAATGTTCACAGGATTTAACAGTGTGCATAGGACAAAGGAATACCACATTTTTTGCATAAATAAGGTGCTTTTTTGGTCGATTTCACTCTTTAAGCCAGTACTACATAGGTTCTTCTAAATCAATTGGTTTTGTTGGAAATTCCTTATCTGAATTGTCCCACTCCATATCTTCCTCTGGCAGTTTGTCCTCCTTTTTCATTAATTCAATTTATCTGCCTCTGTGATACTTCCTTCAGAGAATTATGGTCTTGTATGTAGCAAATTATATTCTCAAAGGAAGACAGTAAGTCAGATACCCACCCTTTCCCTGCATTGGCATAAGTAAAGGCTATTCAATCATTCTCAAGCACTCAAACATGCAAAACAGGAATGTCCATACCAATGTTTTTGATGAGGTCTCTTCAAACAGGTCTACATCCATCACATCACAGTAAAATAGGTTATGGGTTAGGCCTAAGTCAACAAGTCTCTCGAAGTCTGGAACCAGTTATGATTCTACACACGAACGTGAGTAATGAGAAAAAACAGCGCGCCTTAGCCAGCTGCTCGCAGGCCACGTGCAACGGATTTGATATCTGCACGGTTGCACGGCTCTACTCGCTTAAGTCAAATTTCTGCAACCCATAAATTATTGCGTGCGCTAAAATTTAAGCCTACATTCCATCATATGCATGGCACTGATATTTTTAAATAATAGTTTCCAATAACCTTGGCATCACACAATTCTCCCCCGGCCATGTGTTCTTCCGGAGGATGATACTTCATACCATGGATGTCATGGGCAACCTCAGTTGCATATGGCGTACTCCAGTATCATTTGTAGATAACCGTGGATGCAGATATTAAAAGGCAGATAGGCCATGTCTCCTTCCTGAGTTGAGATTGAGATTGACATGGTTAATGAGCTCATTGGCTAGTGCACATCCTGCGCAATTATTGTGACAGTATTGCTTTGCATTTTATTGTAACTGTTCCTTGCCCGGAATACTTCTTAGCCATTGAGTCTTGAGTATCACGTAACTATCGAGTGTACACGAAGCAGTGCGATTTTTGCGGCTTTTCACATATTAAACTGTCATTGTACTGGGAAGTAAATTTTTTGAAGGTTTTGCGATTTTGTTCAGGTTCAGGATTATTATACGCACGTTATCCGTAGTAAAACTCAAGGCATACTCCTGTCCTTGAACTAAAGTTCATCCGCATGTGGCGAAAGGACGATGTAGCCTTTCAGAAGCAAATTAGGATATCCAAATTGGGAAGACCACCTGTAAGATAATTAGGATATTTTGAGTTTGTACATCATGTGCACATCTCAACCAGTCAAACAACATTACATGCCCACCATCCTTCTGCACCCACTTTATTCCTTCCTTTGTGGGGCACTCCTTTTCTCCTTCAGACCTGTTTGAAAGCTGAAATGTAAAGATCAAAAGTCAGAGTCTACTTTTTTTGTTTTCTGTCTTACCCCTTTGTAGGAGCAGCTATGAATATACCATGATAAGATACTTTCCTGCACCTCTCTTGTTGTCAGCTCTCATAAACTACTGAACCTCCTAAGCTCTTACTTTTACAAAATCACATAGGTAAATTTTCTGTCATGACCAAGGTGTACCAACTTTCCTTGGATGACCTGTTGAGATTTGTTAGCTTGAAATTCCAAGGTGATAACTTCTTTTTTTGCTTATTTTTTTACTTGTGCTGTTCTTGTTCTTCTGCTGGAGCCTCAAGAAGTAACAGGAAACCTGTAATATCAAGGTGCTGAAGAATCATATCAGGCTGTAGATTATCTAGATTATTCTTTTACTTTGTTGTATAGGATACCTGAAAGCCATTTTTTTAATTTGCATTGGAAGAGATTCAAAGATAATAGAGGGTTTTTGTTCTGCATCACATTTGATTCTCCATATGCCAAAAAATGCTGGGATTTATGAACTGGACATATCATCACTTCATGGAAGTGATTATATGTGCAGAAATCCGTAAAAGTGTAATCATATACCAAAACTTTAACAATTTCTAAGTAAGTATCTTTTCTATACAGTTCACATCTTGCCTTCTCTCTTCCATATGTAGTAGCAGTCATGGAAGATCTATATACCATGGCTCTAATTATTTGCTGATGAGGAATTAAATGTTAGGCATGTAATTTTAAAAAAATAAAATGTATATTCATTTGTTAATTTTTTTTAAATAGAGGGAAGTCATATTGTAACCTTTTTCATGATGAAGATCAAACAAGAATTTGGCCAAAGTTGATACCTTGGGAAAAGCTTTCGTTGTGTCTACTTTTTTTTTTTGTGGTTCTACAAGCCTACAACACACGATTAGCACGCTTTTCCAAGATAAAAATAAACACTCTCCCTGAGCTCAAGTGGAGGTTGTCCCCTCTATCCTTCTTCATTGCTTGAAATTCTGTGTACCATTACAATGAATTTCTTAAGTTGGAAGGTCTCTTGATTTAGTGTATAATACATGTTGACTCATGTAGGAGGTTCAATGGGGCAATCGAGGAAAGAAGGAAGTGATCAGTCAGCTGCTTCTGTACTGCTCAATTTTTATTATTATGTTATAATATGTTGCAAAGATTCAGTTTATAAGGTGATGTTATGGACACATGATATGACAAAAAACACCAAAGGAGTTATAAGAACAAACTCAGGTATACAGGTGCGTTAAAGTCATGAGTCACCTTCTGTCAATGCATGTATAAATTATTTTCATGCTCCACCACAAATTTGACAAGTGACTACAACAGCTTTTAGAGTGCCTCTCATGTACTATCATTTAGGCTCCTGTTACTCAAGTATTTGTTGTAAACTTTGGTGTCATGAAAATGAAGTTTTGACTTTCTGCTATTCTTTTTGTGCCACTTTAGAGTACAGGACTATACTTGAGCTTACATAATTATTATTCTCATGCTCAATTCATGAGAGAGCCCTGTTGCCCTATGTGGCATAGACCTACAAAGTTCATTCCATCTAAAGTTTTCAATGCTTGGAGAGTGTATTTTATTATAGGCTAGCCTGCTATATGAAATTCAGGATCAGGATCAGGATTCTGAATAATGAGTAAAATGCACTTACTAGCAACAACTTCAATTTTGACAATTGCTAACTTGATGTTGGTTGTTCCCCTCTCTTCTTGCTATTGCAGTCCCATGAAGTTATCACATTGGTGTGGCTCAAATAAGCATTCATGAGTGAGGAAAACACCAGTGAGCCCAGACCTATGTCTGAGGCTCATGAAAACCTCGCAGATATAACTCAGGATGAATCTGGTGATGTCAAAGTTGATCACATCAGCAGTATGGAACCTGACAAGGAGTCACAAGCAAGTGCTGAAAAAGAAGATAGTGAAAAGTCTTCAAGCCCTACTGCTAGCATTCAGAGTGCAGAAGAGTTAATCCGCACAGGTGATTTGAACTCAAAACTCAAGTTTGCTGTCCTCATTGGTCTCATTGAAGTGGGACAGGTCACTCACAAGGAAGTTGTGGCAACTGTTCAACATCTGGTAAGCTGCATACAATAACTAGCTTATGGGCTAGGTACCCTTTTGAATTCATAAATTGAAGAAATGCATTGCTTCCTCTGTTCCAAAAAGCTTGTTGGTGGAGAGTTTGATATGGAGCTCAATTTCATCATCAAAGAACCCGAGAATATACTTTGCATGCTGGAACTTCTTGATCATTGTCCCTCCTCACTGCAGGTCTGTGTTGCTACATACAATCCAAACAATGCAATTCCATTTTACTTGTTGGTGACACTGCATTGATCACATGATATTGTCTCAATATTTCCCCAACAGGCTGAAATGTGGAGTGTATTCACAGCAATGCTGAAGAAGTCAGTGAGAAACATGCAGGCTTGTGCTGAAGTTGGTTTAATTTTTGAAATTCTCCAGAGGCTGAGGTGTGCAGAGCCAGTTGTTGCTGGTAAGTCCCAACTTGTTACTGTCCATATAGAACTATATGCGACAGACAGAATAAATGGACATTATTTTTTGTGCGGTTTAGATCTATTGATAGAGCTTCTGGGAGTCTTGGCATCATATTCAATCACTGTGAAGGAACTGAAGGCACTGCTTGCATCAATGAAAGCCATCAAAGGAAGATGGGTGAGTTTATTCCTTCACATTGCTTGCTGTGTTTGATTCTTGATCAGTCAATTTGACTTGACATCTCTAATTGTTTGACTGACATTTAGAAGATATGATGAAATCTGACATTTGATGACAAGTTTATTAAACCCACTACCATTAGGCTTAGTAAAGATGTTCCTATAAATTTCGAGAGAAGCTTTGTTCTCACATCAGGTTCTCTAGACAACTGCTTGTAAACTCTTGTTTCTTTCTTGAGAAAGGATTATAGCTCACAATAAGAAATTGTAGGGAATGTTGGAAGCCTCCTGCTCATCCCTGTCAATGACTGCCTGGCACGCTGAGGCATTGATTCTTCTGCAATTGTTTTATTTATTTAAATACCTATTAAACTGTGAAAATGTGAGGAGTCAACTATGAATTTGATGCTTCTTTTCCTGTAGCCCTGCCATTCTGCAAAGTTGCTCAATGTCCTCCGTCAAATGCCACAAAGATCAGGTCCTGATGTCTTTTTCTCCTTCCCTGGCAAGAAGGGCTCTGTAAGTCATGCAGTACTCTTTCCCTAAATTCTCACTGTTCCATAAGACAACAAAGAAGCCAGGTTACAGAAGGATTTATTTATTTGAATTTATGGGTCTATGTTGCCTACATTATGGGAAGGTGGAATTGCCATGTACTGTTTTGACTTGCTACCCAGCAGATAAACTCCTGAAATTCCATTATGATTGGCTTGCTGATTTAGTATTTTATTTGATCTGTTTGGATAAATAAACAGCTAGGATAGTAGAGATTTTGCTGTCATATACAGTGGTGGCCAAAGTTATTGCTACAATTTGGATTTTCAAAATTTGTTTACTTTGGTAAGTTGATGTACACAATTTTTGCATGGTATATTACACTTATGATATGCATACTTTATTAATTCCTTGTACCTTGCATGTTAATGCATGGCATTACTTAAGTCAAAGAAATGTGAACTTTGTTGTGATGCTATAATTTTGACCTCCCCACTACAACATTTTGGAATCTCATGTTATTAGCCTCCAAATTCTCCATCCAGATCAGAATGAATCAATCTCAGTGCCAGTAGTGGCTTGTGATATTTAGCACTAGTGGTTCATCTATGGCAGGACTTCCCAACCCTGGGATCGCGAACCAGCAACTAAATGAAATGTTGCGTTTTTTCTTTGCGATTTTAACTCATAGCCTGTCAAACTTTGGCCAGTGCTTGGGGTCCTGAATGGTATGGTCGTGACGTCTGGGGTCGTGCATGGAAAAGGTTGGGAAGCCCTGGTCTGTGGAAAGGGGTAGGCAGGGGAGGGCACTGCCTACTCCCTCTCCATAGATGAACTGCTAGCACTAAATATCATGAGCTGCCACTGCTCAGTGCTGAAAAACAAAGCATTTAATACTTGGTAAATGCTTTTTTAGAATATTTTTTTCTCAATTCATGCACTATGAATTTGGCATGTTTTATTATGCTTCCTGAAATTGGTTGGTCATTCTGAGAGCAGTGATCAAGTTTTTGACCCTGCAAAACTGGAAGGTAGTTAAATGTATATGCACCTATAGCCTGTGTACATTTGTATATATATGTTGAGGTAGTCAGTATAGGAAATATTTTGAAGTAAATTTGGCAGCATCTTTTGGAGTTGATGTTTTATTTTAGACCTCTCTGATTGCTTTTCACCTTGTTCACCCACTTGCATACTGTGTATTCAGCAAAGGCATATTCCCAGTTAACATGTCGCTACTTGTGAATGTGTGCCTGCTTAAGGTTTTGCAGTGTCACAGACTCAAAAATCACTCATTGCCCTTGGAAATATAATTTTGCCTCTGCACATTGTGTGAAAAATAGAAATTTCTTATTACCTGATAGGAAGAAAAAAGTCATTTGAAAACATATCACAAATAACACCTTATAGAGATAGGCTCAAAGTTATATTGCCCAATTAGTTTTTCCTACTATTCATGGGTTTGGCAAGCAAGTGATGCAAACCTTTTGAATGCATCTTATAAAGACCAATAAGAATTGGCCTCATATGTCTATGTCTACCTGTATCACTCAATGTATGGAGCAAGTTAGTCTATTTGTATTAATTGACTTTCTAGTCATTTTTTCCTTTCTTCATCTCTTGCCCCATCTGTAATTTTTGAGATTATCCCATATTCTGGCAAATTGAACTGTGTGCTGTTTTTGTTGTTTTAGGCCATCATGCTTCCTCCTCTGGCTCGTTGGCCCCATGAGAATGGATTTTCCTTCACCACCTGGTTCAGGCTGGACCCAATAAATGCTGTCAATATTGAGCGAGAAAAGCCATACTTGTACTGGTATGTATATTTTACTACTCCTAGAAATTCATATTGTAATACCACAAGCATGACGTGTATGGTTGGTAACATGAATTTCTATTTGAGAATATGTGCATTCTTTCTCATTCTTTGTGATTAGTTTTCGAACCAGCAAGGGAGTGGGATATTCTGCTCATTTTGTTGGGAATTGCCTTATCCTGACATCTGTGAAGGTGAAAGGGAAAGGTTATCAGCATTGTGTCAAGTATGAGTTCCAACCTCGAAAGGTATGTCTTCTTGCAATCTAGTTTATAGCTGGTTTCTCTGAAAATCTGAGATTTTGTGCATATATCACCTAAGCTGGGGCTCTCAGACTTTTTCCTATTGAATTTCTAAGATGACTTTCAGAGACATTTGAGAGTCTTGGTCTCATTGCTTCATATTGTGAGTCAACAAAGAAACTAGTATTGCCCTGCCCATACATGGTTATGATGCATAAGCTTTCAAATCCAGTTATAAGCATGAGTAAAGAATGATTACATCGACAGTGAATTCTGAACACATATGTGGGATCCATACAAACTGCAGGAGAAGCTGAAAATGCTACCCACTAACATGGATATGCTTTTGTGTTAGGACAACAGTGTTAAGGGAAACAGTCGATGCTGATGTTTTAGTTTTGTTTTTGTTCATTGAAATGATTGAAGGTGCATGGGGTGTTTGCATACACCTTTGCTTTCCAAGCACCCCAAAGGTAAAAGTAATGCACAGAAAAATTCAGTGAACATGTTCACCAGAATCCTTTCCTGACAGTATGCCCCACCAAACACAGCATGAACCTGCACAGGAAACTCTGTGACATGTGAGCTGTAGCTCCATCTTGCTGGAAATATCCAAGCCTTGTTCATTGTCACTTAACTGAATGAAAAATTCTTCAAGGGTTTTGATATACTGAGCAGAATTAAATTTTTTCCTGAAAAAAAAATTGAGCCAATTGTATGGCTGCCTGAGAGAGCACACCCAACTCAAATCTTCTAGTCGTGCATTGGACCCTTGTGATGCTGGTGTGGGTTTTCTGAAGGCCAGTGACAATTGTTTTGAGAATGACATATTTTCTCAGATGGATCCATGCTTCCTTGAACCTAAAAGAGATTGAGGTCTAAAAATCCCCTAGCAATTTCTTCAAGTAATCACTGGCAGTGTTGAACAAATGTATAGTGATCCAGTGGCTTAAGTTCTTGTACTGCAGTTATCTAGTATGGTTTTAACTGTAACTACTTCAACATCCTTTGACAGGATGTCCTAGATGTCAACTTACCACGACAATCGTGTTAATTTTATGGGACCTTTTATATGCTGCTGAATGTCCTCAGTATTCTCCCCCTCCATTCTTACTCTCACTACACATTTGCATTTTGCTTTCAGCACAGAACCCATTGATATCCATTTTACCAGTAAAACCTGCTTTAAAGACTTCAGCAGGATACTGATGTCTGGATGCAGTTCGAACTGCTCATGGTATTCTTTGAATGACATTGTAATCACAAAATGTTCCACCATGCTCACTCTCTGCTGTGCACTATGCAGCAACTCGTTCCACCACATGCCAAACACTGAACTCAGCTATATTATGCTGGTCATACCTTCATAACATGCTCATCTCCAATTGCCAAGGTGATTCATGCTAGCATTCATACAAATAACACAGGACCCACCAGACCTAGATTCATTCCCATCCATGCAGCCAAGCCAGGCAGGTCCTCTAGCTGACCAAGGCCTGTTTCACATGGAACACCCTGTATTTATGTAAAGGATAATAGGAAGGAACAGTTGAGCTTTGAGAATGTGTAAAAGTAACAACCTGAATTCAAAGCAATCCCTTTTGGCAATAGTTTTCATATGGGATCATTCCATGACAAATAGGGAAAAAAAAAGTGTAAATTTTACCCTAACTTGTCCAATTTTAGTTAAATTTTCCATAGCCCTATCAAATCATCCAAGTCAAAGCTCCTCAAACTAGGAAATTTGTTGCTTGTTCATCATGGATTTCCTTGAAGATGTACTTATAACTTAATATTCTTTTTTTTTTTTACTCAAAATTGTCTTCACAATAATGTTCTCATCAAAGGCTATATTGGATTATATTGTAATCTTGGATTCAGAAAATAACTTCACTATTTAAAATTCCATTATACCTCTCTGCAAGTTGTACCAGCTCAGCAATCCCAAATTGCAGAAGTTCCTTCACAGTTGAAGGATAATTTCTTGGATCAACAATTTCCAGTTCCTCATATTTATCAATCTCTGAAAATTGATTGTGAATGTTCTTGCACAAATTTTGCTCAAAGACATTGTATCATGCACTAATTTGATATACAGTTCATTATCACAGTACTTGATATAGCCATGGAAATGGATTGGATGTTCTCTAATTGCTTTGTTAACCCTTTTGCTGCCATTCACGCCATATGGCATGTTCAGCACAACAAACCTCCACTGTCACGCTAGGCAAGGAGGGGTTGGCTGGGCATTTAAGTCCTCGGCAGTGAAAGGGTTAAGGTCTTCAGAAATATCCCACTAGACAAGACAGGGTTCAAAATTATCAGTAGCCCAAGAGTCCAAGACTCCATGATTGAGTCAAGCTCCTGTGTGTTTAAAACAGGGAGCCCTTTGGGGCTCTTCATTATTGCATGGGAATGCAATCTCTGGTTAATCATGGGAGATTGAAAATGGAGTACAGTTCTTTAGTTGGCAATGTTTCATATTGATTTATAGGGGTCCAAATGGTTGCCCAGATACTCAACTGATCCTGTTACTCAAGGGGTTTCAAGAACTGCTATGATACTTGACCCCTGGTTTCTTTCTTTGAAAAACCCCTGTGCCTCCCAGATGTGGGGTAAAGGAAGTTCTTCCAATCACAGCAGAAAAGATGAGGAAAAAATGAGCTAGCATGTGTTGCCCTTCCTCTCTCACCACCCTTTTTTTTGTTGTATCTTCATCATTTAGAGATGGAAAACTATAGCAATATTGACTACTGGCCACCAGCTTTTTTAAATTATTATTTCTGGTCCTGCTTTTACTACTGCTGAACCATCTCAGTGCTCCTGAATGGGTTTCCCTCCCAATTTCCAAACTGTTGGAAATGTTCTCTGGTAAAACTGGACATTCTTGTTTTCATGATTATAAGACTGCCTGTCTACTGTGAACAATTTGATCACCCCTGAGCAAATATTGAATCAGTCATTCATTGCAGAGTGAATGGACTATACAGAGTAAAGTTTGTGAATAGTGCTAATTTGGCTCATTTGGAAGCAATGGTTTTGGAACATCTTCTGGGTTTGACACAATAAATATGTACAATTCTGAATCCAGTATTTGCACTGTACAGCATTCCTTAGTTGGCCTAGTATACCTTATATTGCCCATGTAGGTCATATCATACCTGTCCATATTTGAAGTATTATTTTTGTCATTTGTGATATTTGTCATAATTTGAAATATATTATTACATGATACATCGATGCCATTTCAATTATCATGTAAGAATACCATATACATTTTCATTTAAGCTTTTAAAGAGCTTTTATATTTTTAATGCTCAAGGTTGTACAATAGTTTTGAAAAAAGTTGCATATCTTGTGGTATGCATCATTTTGGCCTCTTTTTCTTTCCTCAAAATTTAAACCCATATTTTGGAGATGGCTTGGCAGAAAATTAAAAGCTTGCATTATACTATTCTTCACCAAAGGGCATATACATTTTCAAGGAAATCCATGATAGAGGGACCAAAAAATTTCCTAATTTCCAGAAGGTTTTAGCATAGACTGGCCCTACCCTATTAGGTTTTTCTGACTGAAACCATGAATTTCCTTTTTTTCATTTCATCAGATCAGCAGGTTAAGTTCCATGGAGAGGTCAAATTTCAGTTCCTCTCGTTGACCCAAAGCTCTGAAGTGCCCATAGCTCAATACTATTCATGATAATAACTTATAAGTTGCGAATCAATGGAAATTTTATTATTCTTTCAAAATTGATCAGAAAAAACTCACAATGTTTCTCATCAAGAAAGTTCTTGAACTATGGGTGAGTACAGGCCAAATGGAGAACTTTATCCTTCTTCCATAGCAGTGATGTTTTCGATGACATATCAGAATTTTATTTTAGTTTTCGCCAGTCCCATCATTTTTGTTTTCATTAAATATATTTATTTATCTGAGCAAAAGTAATCACAATAATTTTATCTTGAGGTTTCATAATTGCAGTAAATTTTTACTGTATTGTGACCTAATTTTATCATTTTCAACAAGATTTTTCTTGAAATAAAATTTTGACCAATTTTGGTATTTAAAAAATTGTTTCACCAAAAAGAAACTTTCATTTCTCTTATTTCCATGAATGTATCACATTATGGAGGAAACTCCATAACATCCTCCTTATCATTAACATCCTTCTTATGTCCTCCTCCTGGAGGACACATGACACCTTTCACATGACTTTGTGCATGGGTTGCACACAAATATGAGTGGAAAGTGTGAAATGTGAGTGAGACTACTGTGAGGTACTTAAACAGAAAATATTATTCTGATTTAAATATTTTGCATTACTTGAATTCTTTTGCTGCAGTTGTCATTTTGCATTCTCCCCTAAGAGATATCAGGGTTTTTTAATTCAGCAGCAAGGGAGATAATCATTTTTGCTTTCAACTTCAATAGAGTGCAGAATGTCTGCACATGTTTTGGCAGGATGGGATGAAAATATGATAGAAAGTAATATTCATCCTGGACATCCTTATTTTAGTTTCTTGTCCACTTTTCATCCATGAAGAAAGCAGAAATTTTATTTTCATCAGTGGCTTTTTCATCTAAATTTTCATTGACAAAAAAACAACATTGCTCCATAGTAAGTGCAATTCAGCCTTTCTGCTTTTACTTTTTCAACTTGTCATGCAAATAGGTGCAGAGGTGATATTAACCCATTCCAAGTGCAGTGCAGCAAGTGTGCAGAATTTGCTGCAGGCAAATATAATATGCAAAGTTCTTTAGGAAGCTGGGAATCTGACAATATGATTACCCTTCAAAATAAGGCCATGATACTAATGTACAATGGCTTCTTCACCTTGTTGTGGCCTCAAATCCAGAACAGCTGATGTTGTTGATGACTAAGAATTTCAATAACCAAGTTTGTTTAGTGAATTCTTAATCTGTCTCCATGTATGATAAAAATAAAATGGCAAAGTGATCCTTAGACATCCAGAGAGTATGTCAGGTGTCTGATCGTGATTTTTTCTGATTCTTCCTACAGTGGTACATGCTAGCTGTGATATACATCTATAATCGATGGAGCAAGAGTGAAATTCGAGTTTATGTGAATGGGCAGGTGGCATCAACCACAGAAATGAGTTGGCTTGTCTCTACAAATGAAGTAAGTAGGCTGAGGCCGGCATCATTGAGTGCATTCACTTCTTTGAGATAAGAGAGTATATTACCTCTTTCCCCAAGATATTCGACAAGTGCTACATTGGATCATCAACAGAGGTAGATGAGGAACGTGTTTTCTCAGGACAAATATCAGCTGTCTATCTCTTCAGTGAGGCTCTAACTGCACAGCAAGTTTGTGCCATGCATCGATTAGGGCCTTCATACAAGGTATCATCCAGAAATCTCATATATCTTGCTTCATTGTGTTGTGGACATGCATGTTTTGCATTTACATGTACCTTTCATTTGATTTAATATGATTATATGATGTAGGAGGTTGGAACTATTGGAGTTGTCATGCTAAGAAAGCTGAAATTCCTATTTCATGATCCTCTCCAAAATGTGAAGATAATTTTTTAAATGTATCCTTTTGAGAGTCTCTTGAGTAAGACCATTCACACTTGCTAAATGAAACTGTAAGTACCTCAGCAAAACAATTTCAATGGTTGGCACATGAAAGTTATAGCTGGAACCCCCTGATCATGTTATACCAAAGGTCAATTGCATGTGTTTTTACATTCAGAATGTTATAATTACTTGGAGGGGTGAAAGACTCCAAAAGGAGGTATGCTATGAAGAGGATTCATATTTCAATATATTTTATAACATGTTGCAGGCATGGTAGAATATTATTCTTGCTTCAGTTATGATTGTGGGACTACTTGAATGAATCCCATGCCTCTATTCAAGTATCTCATGCATGATTGTATAGATGGAATATATGTAACTTGATTGAGTCTTGTTTCAATCATGGCTCAAATCAGTAATCTCCAACTGAAAACATTAAAATACCGCATGTGAAAAACAAGTTTGTCTTGAATGCAAAACCATTCTATGATGTTATTCTTCCTATAGTCCAATGCAAGTCAATTCAAATATCGACAGATTTTGAATTAAGGAAGATTTTGATGTTTTCTCTGTATTTCCTGTTTTTGTAGCAAAAGGAGGGAATTCAGCTTTCATTCTCATATACTAAGCTGGTAAAAGTACAGTAAAGCCTCGCTAGTCTGGACTAATTGGGGGGAGGGGGGTCTGGATTAGCCAAAAGTATGGACAATCCGAAATAAATAGAAAAAACATTGCATGTGTAAATGAAGCATAATAAACCTATAAAATCCAAAACAGTACTTTATATTAACTTTGTAAATGATCAATAATAATTGAACACTATAGGGTGCCAACAGTTAGAAAACAGAAGTTTGCCAGACACTTCCTCAGACCTCTGTACCACTAAGGTGGTCTGAAGGTCTGAAGAACCTTTCTGAAGTCTGGACCACTAGAGTCCAGATTAGTGAGGTTTCACTGTAATGATGTAATGTATAATTCTCTTGCTTTCTTTTCATGCACAACCCAAAAAATCAATAATATTATCCACAACCCCAAGCACTGGCTGGAAGTTTGACAGGCTCTCCCACCTATGCACTAAAATCGCAAAGAAATACATCACTTGGCATTTAGTTGCTGGTTCTTGACCCCAAATATGATCTCTGCAACCCCAACAGGGTCATGACCCATGGCTTGGGAAGCCCTACTATTGAGTCTACTCTTTTTGTTGATATGTAAATCACACTACAAATTCCTTACCCATGCAGTGTAAGGTTTAATAGGAACTGAACCACATTTTGCAGCCATGTACAATCAATGGACATTGTATCACTTCTGCTAATTTTATCACCTTTTGGAAGCTATGGACAAAACAGTGGCAGTACAAAAGAATTCTGCAAATGTGTATGAGGTCTTGGCACTGCATCGTTTATCTATAGTTGGGACTGCAGAGAGTAAATCCAACCTTTTTTGATGCTATTGTAAGTTGAGTCAAATGTGCGTTAATAAATTTCAAAGCATTGAATCATATTGCATTGAAAACTGCATAATTGAATTTACTGTTTGTGAAAACAAACTGAATTTATTAATGTCAATGATTCATTGGTGTCTGAAGTCATGTCAGTGTGATTAATGTTTAATATTTCATGGCCAAAACTGATGACTAAATGTAGTATTCCGTATAATGGAATGTAAAAAATACTAAAAGTCAGATTGTCTTTATCATGAACAATGCTCTGTTGAGATAAAAATTAAGGCTGATTTTATACTCCTGCTGTAATGCATACACATCTATACAGCATATTTGTATTAGATTGCATTAGCATCTTTTACATTCCTTGAGAGAATTTGCAAAAAATACAGCTGCATACTTTTCATCATTTCCCTCTAGTGAAGTTGCCTCATTGAAACACATGGAAAGTCTAGCAGGATCCAAACTGGGTGCTCCTTTTCAAAAAGGTCCTTAAATTATTGAAATTATAAGAAAAACAGGACTTGGTTTTCATACAGGAGGAGGTTTACACTGTCTGATAATTCACAAAGTAGCTCAGCTGCATAATAGCCATTTTGAGATTATTTTTTTTTTGTCCACTTCATATGTGCCTCTCCAGCCATTGAGACCATGTCATAAAGAACAAAAATAAAACCTCTAAGAAGTATATATTTGCTAAAAGTGTATTCTTGTGCTTTTCAGAGTCAATTTCGTTTTGAAAACGAGAGTCTCCTGCAATTGCCCGAGAATCACCGGCGTGTTCTGTATGATGGGAAAATGTGCTCAGCAATCATATTCATGTATAGTCCTGTAGCAACTGACAGCCAATTGTGCCTTCAGGCTGCACCCAAAGGAAACTCTTCTTTCTTTGTCCACACTCCCCATGCTCTCATGCAGCAGGTAAGCACAATAGCTAACTACAGGGTGGCTGGAAAATGTGACCCTGACTGACAGGTCAAAGTAATGACTATCATCATTACTTTGACCTGTCTTAACATTAACAGGTTACAACAACGTGATTATATCTATACTATTATATTTCACAGTGTTTGTGTGTCTGTCCTTTCACAAAACACAACCCATGACAATCTCAAAAAGTTCTGCAATGCTGGCAGTCTCCACAATAAGAAAAGTAGCAGGCATCTGTCCCTGACTTCTGCAAGGAATGGACATCTGCCTCTCATCAGGGACAATGTCCTAAACTTTTCAGTTTTTAGGAGTGTTTACCTTCCCACCCTCACCATTGGTCATAAAGTATGGGTATTGACTATAAGAATCATACTCAGGTCACAGGTGCATGCTACTGAAATTAGGTTTCTGCAGCAGGTGGTCTGTGGCATGCACAATGAGAGGATGTGAAATGCTGACATCCATGAGGATCTCTTGGGCAAGCAGCCATACATGTTTTTGCTTTTTTTGCCATAAACAGGAAATCATTTATTTTTCTGCAGATTTTTGCACTGGCGAAAGTAGGACATTGCTGCTTCTCACAGGGTCAGGTGAATGCCTGCATTGGTGGCACTTTTGATATGAAAAGAATGAGTTGCAGTGCCTTCATTGCATATCAGCTACAAAATGTCTCATAATCTACAGTATGTAATGTTTTATTGACATTGTCCTCATTCTTATTCATGCTACAAAATGCAGCATGTGAAACCTGAGAGAGTGCAGTTTTGACAAGCTTCCCTTTAAACTTATGGAGTTATGACATAGATTTTTATAACATTTCCTTTTACCTAAAGAGTGAAAAATGAATTGTGGGTGATATGTATTGTCATAGGATGTCAAGGCAGTTGTGACACAAAGCATCCATAGCACATTGACATCTGTTGGAGGGATTCAGGTCCTCTTCCCTCTCTTTTCCCAACTGGATATGCCTTCTGAGATTCATCCATCTCTGATGACTCCTGGTTCCACTTGTGATATGCGACATGACCCACAGCTGTGGTACCTGCATAGTCTCTCTTTTGTTAATGGATGCTTATGCCATTTTCCATGGTAGGCCTTTCATTGCTTGTGGTATGAATGTTGCAGTGGTACTTTACTGGGTTTCCTCTGTGATCTTGTGGAATGGAGTCCAGAAGTGCAAGGTCAGATGGTGTGCTCAAAGGGTTTCCTTGTCATCTCATGGCTTCTTCAAAAGTCCAATCAAGACCACATGTCCATGGAAGTGTTATCATCCTTCTTGCGACTGACTAAATTCCTTGTCACGTGTCCTCATTCTACAGCAGAACCTCTCCTTCGTCAAGTGAGGTTTCCTCCTGCTGTTCTTAGAGATACCAACAAATACCTTGCTCTTATAACTACTGATTTCTCTATTTTCCAGCTTCTGGATCATGTACTTTTCAATCCAGCACTGTGGATATATAGCCCTATCCCAGTGCAGTTGAGACTGTACTCCTACCTCGCTACAGAGTTCCTGTCTGACACCCAAATCTACAACAATGTCAGAAGAATTTCTACAGTTTTGCAGACCATGCACACCCTCAAGTATTATTATTGGGTCATCAATCCTAGGGATAAAAGTGGAGTGAATCCCAAGGGCATAGGTCAGTTTTCCCCAAAATGTAATCTGCATGTTGAGGGTATGAGGTGCAAATAAAACGTTCTAATCATTAAATATTTTCTTAGAGAGGAATTATTATTGTCCTTTGTTGCTGCTTGATGTGTTGGCTACATACTCTGATTTTTATGTTAATCTGGTGATATACAAAGTATTTAAGACTGACTTCTTTGTTTCAGACAGTAAAGAAAAACATAAGGATGTAGAGGGGGGGTATATATTTTTGTGTCTTTCAGAGAAGGAACAAAAGTGGACTTTCATGGTGAGCTGGTAGAGGCTTGTGAATAATGTCAATATGCTCCCAAAGACTACTGTCTATTCATAAATTTGTGCAGGCAAATTTTTCTCTGTTGGATTGTTGTTGGTTCAACATTTTCCCTGGATGTTGCTTATACCCCTAAAGAAAAATATGCTGCTGGTCTCCAAAAGTAGATTTAAAGTTCCAATTTGGGTGCTTGCAGGTACAGAGACTATTTTGAAATATGAGTTAATTCTGAAGGATTCATTGTTATATTTCCAATTAAAAAAATTAATTATCATGACATTTTAAATGCACTCTGTGTCGATTCAAACAGTCTTAATATATTCTGAGGTCACTAAATTACCAGTCTAATAGTCTAATGAAGTAACTCCTAGCATTTGGTTGCTTGACCCATTAGGCAGTAGAACCTAATTACCTCCCCTTGAATAAATTTCATTGCTGCAGAGGGGCGCCGTCCATCAAAGAAGGACGTAGTCTCCATCCGAGCCTACATCCTTCTCTTTGTGAAGCAACTGATTCTGATGGGGGATGGAGTGAAGGAGGATGAATTCCAAGCCATGCTTAACTACCTCTCTACCATGCACGAAGTGGAATCTTTTAATCATATCAAGTTTGTGTTCATTTAAGTGAGATTGTGGAGATGTTTGTATTTGGATTTATGTTCTCAGGACGAGAATCTGCACGATATGCTACAGCTTTTGATAGCACTAATGTCAGAACATCCTGCATCAATGGTCCCAGCATTTGATTCCAAGAATGGCGTGAGGACTGTCTTTAAGTTGCTTGGGAGTGAGACTGATCTTATTCGTCTCCAGGCCCTTAAACTTCTTGGTCTTTTCCTTGCACGATCAACTCACAAGTGGGTTCAACTTGCTGCTACCACTAGCTTTCCAATCATTATCTGTGAAATTTTGTCATGTGGTTTGCCTTGACTGTCATTTCCATTTTCATCTTGAACAGGAGGAAGTTTGATGTCATGAATCCACACAACTTATACACACTTCTTGCTGAGAGACTACTTCTCCATGAAGAAGTTCTCACCATGGCTGTCTACAATGCTCTGTATGAGGTTTGTATCATTTTCTCTCACACACCTTCAAATTAATTCCTTTAGGTTGATGTGGAATGTAGAGATCAAGGCCAAGTGAATTATTTAATGTCCTTGGACAGATACTAACTGAGCAAGTGAGCCAGCAGGTGATCTACTCCAGACATCCTGAGCCAGAATCACATTTCCGATTTGAGAATCCAAGTGAGTATACCTTCCATCCATACATGAGCAGACCAAATGCTTCAGACTGGGTACTTTGTGGCTATCAATAGAAACTTTCTCTTAGTATAATGTTCCTCCAAAGTTGCTGGGTCATGGTTTCACAACATGGTCAAATAGTCAAAATCAAGATTGGGAATGAGGCATTCATGAGTTCCACTATGTATTGCTATCTTTGGAGCTGTTCATCCTAAAAAAATGAGAAGTTCTTGAGTCTAGAGGCTCAAGTCATTCATGCCTCCAAATGAATTAACCCTACACTACATAGTGTGCAAGATATGACACACTTTGCTTTGCATTGAAATGTATTACAGTACAATGGAAAACCAAAACACGAGAGTAATTTTTTCATTATTTTTCTCATCAACCACATGGAAAAATATGATAGTCAAAAATGTTTTTGGTACACTTAAAAAAATTATGTATTGATCATAGGATGAACAGATGCTGAGAAAACACATCGAACCCCGAGGAATATGACATGCAGGCAGCATCACTGATAACACCAGTTTCCTTTTCTGCTTCCCTCAGGCCACTTCATTAATGTGGCATTGTTGATTCTTTAACCCTCCAAGCAGCAGGAAAACCCTCCTAGCCTGTATTAATGTTGCAACTGGGATGTTTGCTGCTTGGAGGGTTAGCCTTACCAAGACAATGTGATTCTTCTTCAAAGTGATTCAGAGTCTGTGATTATTTATATATAGGTATGTAAAAAACTTGGCTAGCACCCTAAAGGAGTGGGCTGGGCTGTTCTACTTATTGACTCAAAAGCTACCCTGGAGGAATGTAGTGTGTCTTGATATTGGTGAATGTTGAAATGTCTTTTGATGAATGTTTATTGAAAAATGACAGGGCTATTTGTATCACTACCATCCTGGCATGAGTGGCTAATGCAGTGCTACTGAAAAGGATCAGTACCTGGGTGTCACTCCTCACTCAATAACGCATATGTCCTCCACGCGCAGCAATGCATGCCTGCAATCGGCATGGCATGCTTTCAAAAAGGTGGTGCACTTTCTGTTGTGGGATTTGCTGCCAGTGGGCCACCAGTCTCAGCTCCAGTTCATGCAGCATCATAGGAGGGTCCAGACAATGATCACGGATGTGATGGCCTAGATTGTCCCACAGATGCTCAATTGGAGAGGGATCCAGGGAGTGATCTGGCCAAGGTAGGGTGGGCACATTGGCACCCTGCAGGAAGTTGGTGGTCACGTGGCACATGTGCAATCTGGCCATATCCTGCTGAAAAGTGCTGGCTGGATCATTCTGAAGGAAGGGCACCAGCACTGGCAGCAGGAGTTCATCCACGTAATGCTGCCCAGTAAGATTCCCATGGATGACTACAAGTTGAGATCAGCCATTGAGGCTAATGGCTCCCCATACCATGACACTGCCTCCACCATAACAGTCATGCTCTGAAATGCTTGTCTCCAGAAACCTCGCAGTCAGCAGGCAATGCACACTCAAATTCACAAAAGCAGGATTCATCTGAGGAAACAATTTCTCCCCACTCTTGAATCCCCCAGTTCTGCTGGGCACGACGCCAATTTAGCCTGGTCTGATGATGGACTGGTCCTAGGGAGATCCTGATGACATGTTGTCTAGATTGCAGTTCCAGCTGGATTGCACACTGGTACACAATCCTCAAAGAAGTCCTTGGGCCTGTCCCCAGCCACCAGTACCTTCCATGAACATGGGTAGAAGTGAATCGGTCTCAGAGAATCTGCATCCTCAAATACCGGTCATCCTTGGGCGGCCTGATCCTCATTGCCATTCATGGTTGGCTCCATTCTGATATTGAGTCCACCAGTGCCGCATGATAGTCACATTTATGCTTAATCAATATGGAACCTGATGCATGCTAAGGCCTGCCTTCATCATGCCAGCTAACTGACCTCAATCGAATTGGTCAAGTTAGCAAAACTGCTGTTGTGGACGTTGTCCTGTCATGGCTTTATAGACTAAAGATAAACGAGTGAAGCAAAAGTGGAGTGGATGGAGGGAAAGCAGAAAAGGAAACTGGTCTGATCATGTAGTCACCCTATTCCCCATCCCTTGGCGACATTTGGCTAACTCTGCAAGTTTTCCCTGCATCGCTTCATCCTATGACCTTGAAACTTTGCTCCATTGTACTAAACATCAGTGGACATTCCTATTTTGCATTTTATTAATAAACTCCTTTTAGATGTTTGTTGTGGGCAATAGGGTGATAAGTACGACCCCTCCTACCCCATTTAAATTAAGATGTTTGGCAAGTTTTTTCTGTGAATATTCCACCTACAACCTTGAAACTCGCATCAATTTCATGACACATTAATATGAGTATGTTTACCAAATTTCATCAAGATCACTCATCTCCTTCTTGGTTTGACTTTTTTTTGCTTTGTGTATCTAATATATATAGATGATCGTGACTGAGTGACTGATGCTAATTCTAACCATGTTCTAGAGGAGTTATACATATATTGGGATGCCAAGTTCAGAAAAAATTAGACTTTGGAGGTACATGCCCAGGGGGCACTCAATTTGGGGGGGAAGATGTTTTCAAAGCTATGTATTTGCTTCAGTCAAACAGAGACATGGAGAGCTGAAACTTGACACAAACATGCATACTGAGGCACTGAGTTTAGGAAAAATGTCAAGTTTCAGATGCATGCCCTGGGGGCATATTTTTGGAAGGTGACGTTTTCAAATATTTTTTTTGTATGGCCAAATTGGGCAGAGATATAGAGGTGAAACTTGACATATGCATTACTGAGGTGATGTTGACTTCAGAAAAAATGCAACTTGTGTGGCGCATACCCTCATGGCACAGCGTTTGGCTAGGTTGCCTTTTCTAAAGATATTTTTGCACCAGCAAAAAGGGCAAACAGAAGGCTGAAACTTGGTAGTTATTTCTCTGAGTACTGATTTCTGTAAACACATTACTTTTTAGGTAACCCCCCCTGAGTGCACATTTTTTTTTGCAGAAGGTGCATTTTCAATAATATTTTTTGATCCAATGAATGAGAGAATTGAAAAAAACTGAAACTTGGAGCAGAAGTACCTGTTCAATTGTTAAGTACAGATCCTACTTTCCAAAAATGCCCCCTCAGGGCAAATTATGAATAGATTTGAAGTTAGGCACACCAGAAATAATCGGAGTAATTATCTAGAAAAAAAAATCAGTTCATCTCATCATGGCACATATTTAGACAAGTACATACTTTTAATACATTTTTGCCACTTTGAAAATGAAATAATGAATTAATCACTATCCTGGACAATGGAGCACCAAGGGCACGACCGTAGCTAGTATATAATATTGCTATAATCTTCAGTAGAAGGTTATATTGGGATCTTCAGGGTCTGTAATCTTCAGTATTTTGTGTCCATTGTGAATTCTCTACTGATGCCAGTATCTGTCAGATGAAAAACCCTCAAACTAAATCACAGATAGTTGGAATCATATTATGA
The DNA here is from genome assembly GCA_905338385.1 of Darwinula stevensoni. Lineage (NCBI taxonomy): Eukaryota > Metazoa > Arthropoda > Ostracoda > Podocopida > Darwinulidae > Darwinula > Darwinula stevensoni. The sequence continues at coordinate 59,161 of CAJPEV010000242.1, forward strand.
TGGGAGGGAATTAATTTACATAATAGTATCCACAATGATCTCTTGATGTAATTCTATTCTTAAAATTTTTGTTTCCTTTGCTAGGATGAAAATGAGAGTTCTGGGTAGGGCAGTTGGACTTTGCTACATTAAGGCCTTATGTGATAAATGGCATGCACTTAATCAAGTTTATGCTCTTGATCTCTCAGTACTTATACTTTAACCCTTTCACATCCAATGACACATTTGTACAGAGGGTTGCTTGTTCCCTATGATAATAATTTTCACACAGCACTTTGCCCATCCTGGTGACATGTTTTCTTTGCCTTGGAGCTTACAACCTGGGTATATATATTGTGTTTCTAGTGAGTTAGTTACTTCACATCAACGAGTCAAATTGCCTTAAAAAATTATCCATGGTGGAAAGGCTATATTACTGCACTTTCTCATGTTACCTATTAATATTCTGCCTTTGTAAAGCAGTGCAAGACAAAAGGCTTCTGCATCTCAGTGAAAGGTGTCCACATTGTTCTCAACTGGATTGGGAAAACTTGAACTGGGATTTGGCAAAAGAGCCAGAAACCACTTGTCTCAGCCACTTCAGAAGTGTACCAAGACCATCTACAATGAAGTCCGACAGAACCCAAGAGAATCCACCAACCCAATGGTTCATGGCTGAGAAAGTTGGAGTGTCAGTGGAAACTATCAACTGCATTATCAGCAAGTATTGGGGACTGACACCACTCTCATTGAAGTGCATCAAGACAAAGCCTCCAGTCACACCTCTGCTTCAATCAAAACTTTCGTCAAGATGATGGAGGAGACAATCAAAATTCATGCCATTCTATTTTCATATATCCCTGTCAAGTCTCTCAATATATCACATGGATTTTTGTGGGTTTGGCCAATGCAAAAGATGCTTGGAAAGAAGGTAGCCAAAGGAGATAAACGGACTCTGGAAAGCTTGCAAAGAAGAGTTGGAGAACATACCTCTAGGTGTACTGAGAAGGAGCCTCTTGAAATGAAGAATCAGATGTTGGTCTATTGTAGGATGCTGGAACATCAAATCGAACATGATGGGTGGTGAAGTAAATATAAGTCAACCCATGAGCATCTTGCTAGTTCATTGCCATTGCAACCAAACAACCCACTGTATGCCATTGATGATGGGTTTATGTGCTGCTCCAGAGCATCTTTGCTATCAGAGGAGCCAGTTAACCCATTGGCCTAACAATTAAAAGCTCTGTTCCTCAGCCCATATTTGTCTGAGATGTGAACATGCATTTATATATATATTGATATTTTTCAGAACGATTATAATGCAATTAGGGAAAAAGTATGCAATTCTTGATGAATTTATTAGAGATACTCACCAGTGCTAAATTATTAATCATACACATGTATGTCTCTATTTTAACTCTAAAATTCTCACAGTCAGACACGAAAGTTGAGCCCTAGGGGTTAATGATGCTCACTAAGAACCAACATATCATCTAATCTTATCAGCAAGCCATATGATACCACCATCACAAACATGTGAATTCCAAAACACCCCTCTTGCCTGCTGTATGATATTCTTAGTCTTAGAAATAAGGTTGCATCATTTCTCTAATTTAATTGCTTATTTTAAGTATATCATGCAAGGAGTGACAAGTACCCTCCAAAACCAAGAGGTATTATATTCTATCCAAAGCTTTTTGTACATGATTGTCAGGAGATTTGCATTATGGATTCCTAGGCCCTTGTATTTGTTTAGTTGATTTGTTTTTGGTTTCAATATGTATTCCAATAGTATGTTTATCTTTCAATTAACAGTGGTGCTGAAGGTTATAGCCTCACTCATTCGACAAGCAAAGCCAGCAGAAAGTGAGGCTGTACATGAAGTGAAAAAGGTTTTTCTATCTGATATGACACTTCTATGCAACAACAATCGAGAAAACCGTCGGACCATTCTCCAAATGTCTGTCTGGCAGGTGAGTTTTAAATTTATTTACCTTGTATTCAGTCCATTCCTTTCCTTGTCTATTTCACAGTGCTGTTGTAACCATACTTTAATAACTTGAATCAAGAATTTGCAACTAACACTTTGTGTTTGGGGTGCATTTTATATGCTCATGTGAAAAAGCTGTGCTTTTTCAAGTGATGTGGTAAATAAGTTGGATTAAAAAAATCCAGGATTGATAATCACAACCGTCTATGTGACCTGTAGGCAAAGTGTTAATGCTTCTGGGGCGTTGTATTGGGTTGGAAAGAAAGTCTTGCAACACTCTGCGCAAATTTTTCAAATTTTTATAACTTTTTTTAAATGCAATTTCAGTCAACAATGTAATGACCATTGCTGTCTATGACATGTTCCCAACGCACGGGTAACTGCTCGATGCCCTTTGCCCAGAACTCTGGCAATTGCGAAGCGAAGAAACGGCCGACATCATTTTCGAGCTGTGCTCGATCGTCGAAGGCCTTGTCCCGCAGGTGATTCTCGATGGCCCGGAACAAGTGATAGTCGGAAGGGGCCAAGTCCGAAGAATACGCTGGATGGGGTAATTTAAATGCAATTTCAGTCAACAATGTAATGACCATTGCTGTCTATGACATGTTCCCAACGCACGGGTAACTGCTCGATGCCCTGTGCCCAGAACTCTGGCAATTGCGAAGCGAAGAAACGGCCGACATCATTTTCGAGCTGTGCTCGATCGTCAAAGGCCTTGTCCCGTGGGTGATTCTTGAGGGCCCGGAACAAGTGATAGTCGGAAGGGGCCAAGTCAGGAGAATATGCTGGATGGGGTAAAACTTCCCAGCCCAGTTCCGAAATCGTCTGGCGAGTCATCTTCGCAGCATGTGGACGAGCGTTGTCATGCAGAAGGAGAACTTTGTTGCGTTTGGGACGCTATTTTTGAATGACGCCAGCCAACTTGTGAAGTTGAGCAGCGTAGACAACGGCAGTCACTGTGGTACCGGTTGGCGTACGTTCATGTGGTGGCAATTCTCCTCGTGGAAGCCACTGACTCTTGCGAGTATGGTTGACGTAGAGGACCCAGCTCTCATCTCCAGTAACGATTTCCTTCAGAAGGTCCTTTCTGTGCGGACGAAGGAGCAGTGATNTCATCGCCAGTAACGATTTCCTTCAGAAGGTCCTTTCTGTGCGGACGAAGGAGCAGTGATTCGCAGACACTGACACAGTTCAGAGTCGCTGAGCTGATGAGGGACCCATGTCAAGTAAACCTTCCAATAGCCGAGGTCATTCAAATGGTTGCTGATGGCCATATGGGTGACTCCAAGTGTAGTTGCCAATTTGCGAGTGGTGGCGTTCGGCTTCATGTTGAGGGCGTTCCTCAGGGCTTCGTCAGAAAGTGTTGCAAGACTTTCTTTCCAACCCAATAGTTTTCATGCTTCATTAGAATAGCCCATTCTCATTCAGATATTGGTTAATACCAATAGTGTTGAGCCTATAGTACTTAAACATGTTAATTCATTGTTGGATCCAGATTATCTGAGATGAAAATGAAAAGCATGTCTATATTTTTAAAGATTGGAAGATGTAAGTGCCACAATAGAGTACATTTTGGAGTAGCTTTGAAATCTTCTGTGATTCCTGTACTTCCTTGAATTGGTTTATGAAATATGCTGTGCCTTATCCAGCAATAGAGGCAAGGTCTTCAGAGCATTCAAGACAGGAAACTAAATATTTTTTTGCATTAGTGTTTATTCATCTCAAGTTTTTTATGCGGAGCTTACCATGTGGAAGTGGGTAATATCCAGTGACAGTGGAGCATTGATGTGTCAAACTTCCCAATAGGAATGGCTGATAGCAATGGCTTACATCCACCCAAAGAACGAAGAAGAGGAGAAACTGAGTGATATGGTGTATTCCCTCTTCCGTATGCTGCTCCATCATGCCATTAAGTATGAATATGGTGGCTGGAGGGTCTGGGTTGATACCCTGGCTATTGTCCATTCAAAGGTGAGAATAAAAATTTGTACCCAGTATTCTAGTATTCCTCCCAGAACTTGTTCTTCTGCTCATCTTCAATCTATTTGAAATTAATGCATCTCCCTAGAGGCTACCTCTAAGGACCTGCTATCACTTCAATCTAAAAAGGAAAGGTGCTGTAACACTTGGCAGGAGTATATTTTTGTATTGGCTCTCTGGTTGTCTACCAGAATATACTGTATGGCATATCCCAGAAAACATGCATAATCACATGGACATGCTGGAACAACTATACCCATTCACAATAATGAGGATCTGAAGGCCAGCTTCATAGGTGCTTGTGCCTTGATCTCTCTTGACATGTACTGGAATATGCAGTATGCCTGGACTGACCACCTTGCATTCTGTTGAGACTTTCAAGTTGCATACATTGAATATTTGCTGGTGTGCAGCTGTCGAGGCCAGTCGGTGATGTATTCATTATTATTCTCGATGATGATGGTTTCTGGTATGGTTTTGTTTTCTAGGATATACTGTACTTTGTGACAGTGTATTTCTGTGAATCTCCATAATAGGACTATTAAGTCATGTAGGTGAGAAATGGAAATATAGGGTGGCCCAAAAAATGTGTACCCACTCTTTCAGTCGTAATTTTGTCATAATTGTCATTTAAATCTTTAAATGCTTGTGGCTGCCAATTTGAGCATCTCCAGTGAACCAAAAGTGTATGAAGAGATAAAAGATTGTATTATATATTAATAAATAAGTAATGTTAACATGTGATTTTATTTCCTTCAGTTATGCAGTTATTCAAAATGTGAGTACATTTTTTCAGGCCACCCTATATGTTGGGCAATTCAATTAAATACCTAATTAAATATGCAGGGATGATCAGTGGGCACTGACAATACTGACCTCACTGACAGGATATAGCTTCAGACCAGACATAGATCAGCAATTTTTTACTTTTTTTTTCTATTTGGTATGCAACACCTCTTCTTTCTCTTTCAATCCAGGTCGCCCGTGAAGAGTTCAAGCTCCAATATTCAGAGATGTATAGAATGTATGAGAGCAGACGAGCTGACAATATTGCTGATCCAACCATGCGACAACAACATCCAATTAGCACCATTTCTGGGCTGGAACAAGGATATTCTGGTAGGGCTGCACACACACATGTAATCCATGCTGTCGCAAATGGATCACAAAATGATAGAGAACTAGCAGATGAAGATGCAGAGAAGCAAGGAATTGTTGAAGTGGAGGAGGAACAAAAATTACAAGAACTAAACACAAAATCAGGAGTAGATAACAAGAGGCAAGAAAATGCTGAAGAAAGAGAAGGAAGAGAAGTTGAATCAGACCAAAGGGAGATCAGGAAAGAAGAAGAATGTGGGAGTGTGAAAGATAACTTGGAAGAGTCTGAACACACAGGTATAGAGACTGAGCAAATGGATCTGCATACAATTGAGCAGGACATACCTGAACATGTGAGTGAAAAGGATGAAGCAGCCAATGAGCATTCAGAGAATATTGAAGCAGTGGTAGAACAAACACTTGAAAAGGATGAGGAAGCAGCTGGTCACATGATTGATCATAATGAGGAAGTCATTGATCAGATCAGTGAGAAGAATGACTTGGGTGAAGATGGGAACAACAATGAAAAGGAGGAAGGAAGCACAGAAATAGTAGAGGAGGAAAAGGAAGAAACTCCTGAAAGCAAGGAAGTAGGAAGCTTTATGGCCCAAGATGATGAGGAGAAGCCTGGGAATGAAATTTGTGAAGAAGAGAGGAAGATTGAAGTATCCTATATAGACTATGTAGGAAACCAGAGTAAAGAAGTAGATGAAGAGAAGAAAATTGATGGAGAAGGAGGAGGAATAGAAACCAAAGAGGAGAAAAGAGATGATAATGCAGATATTGCACCAACCAGGAGAATGGAGAGGAGGAAAAAGCCTCCTCAGCAGTTGTCACAAAGCGATTCAAAACATACCACTAAAGGTATCAATTTCTCTTCCTTAGTTAACTCCACTAACTTAAGGCTACATATAATTAAATGCATTTTTCATCATGACCATCATTAATTCACCAGTTTGTGAGAAGCTTCTGCATGCACAATTTTTAATTCCTTTATCAGGTAGAGGAGGAAATAGTAATTCACGGCAGATGTTTAGCCCGGGCCCTTCTCAACCTCCTTTCCGCATTCCTGAATTCAAATGGTCTCACATCCACCAGAGGATGCTCAATGATATCCTCTTCTCATTGGAGGCAGACCTCCATGTTTGGCGAAGGTGAGAAGTAGGTGTAGTTTAAGAACCATGAATGTTTTCCTTCCTAGATATGGTTACATCCATTCTCATCTCTATTGATACTGGTATGCCTTCTTTGTCTGATGTTCCCACAAAAGTGGTAATTGAGTGGAACTGCAAGACATCCTTTTGAATGTTCTTGAATCCCATAGCTCAGTCTCCACTGTGAACTCAGAAGCATTTCAAGTGTTTATCAGAAATGAGTTGAAAATGTTCTCTTCTGCACAGTACATATTTTCCCTCCATTAAATATTAAAAGAAAATATAAATTAAATCACATTGGCTTTCTGATACTATAATCAATTTCCTTTCATTGACCTGCAGTAGTAACTCAAGCAAAACAGTGCTTGAGTTTGTCAACAGTGGTGAGAATGCCATCTTTGTCATCAATACTGTGCACTTGATCTCTCAATTGGTGGACAACTTGATCATAGCCTGTGGTGGACTGCTTCCTCTCCTGGCAGCTGCAACTTCTCCAACTGTATGTTATACTTGACTCAAATAGTATTTTATGAAACTCACTAAAAATCTGCTTATGGAAATGCATATTCATGTGACTCTTTTGCACTCCTCCTCTAGTGTGAATTGGATGTGGTGGAACCAACCCAAGGGCTCACAGTTGAACTGGCTGTGTCTTTCCTGCATCGCCTAGTCACCATGGCTGATATCCTTGTCTTTGCATCCAGTCTCAATTTTGCTGAATTAGAGCAGGAGAAGCACATGGCAGCAGGGGGTATACTTCGACAGTGCCTCCGCATGGTTTGTATAATTTATCCTCATGAGCAGGGTTGTGATCGGCAGTTTAGAATTTTGTCATTGCAATAACCACTAGGGTTCAGGGCCCCATGATGAGTAAACTCTTAGTGCCTTTGGTTTACAAGGCTGTGCATGTCACACACATCTATTGGGGGTGGACCTAGACAAGAGCTTGTCATGTGGGATTCAAGTGCTGGTGGTGCTCTCATTGTGGGGCTTGAGTTGACAGCCTGTAAAGTTCAGTCCAGTGGAATGGTCAAGTACAAAAGTGCTGGGTTTTCTCACTCCTCCATAGAGGAACCCTCCACAAGTATAATGGGTGAGTTAAAGTTGCACATCAATGCAACCAGCTCAAAAGGGAGACACCACTTTGAGTAATCAGTCATTGATGTAATTCTTGAGAAAACAATTCTTCATTTAACTGCAAGAACATTAGCACATACAGAAACAATGATTTTAGCTGAAGGAGAGAGGTGACTGGATCATCTTTTAAGGATGAGATGCATGAATGCAGAAAAATGGGGGCCAGCATGGACATGGACACATGAAAGCAATAACTGTGGACAAAATAGGAAATGGTGCAAATTTGTGTCAGAGAAACTGCAGGGGAAGTTACATTCCCATTAGAATAATTGACCTCAACAAACCAAAGGAGGATGAATAGGTAGAGGCCTTGTGCCAGCAGGGGACCTTGTCTCTACTCTGCTCACTCTGTAAGGATTTGCAGGAACATCTGGATAATGCAGAGTGACTTCTATCTTCATACATTGAGAAGTGAATAAGAATTGGTTTTGTTGCAGGTACTTATTGACTGACCATTTTATACCCTCTGTATTTGTCATGAATCCAAACAGTGCATTCACATTAAAATATAATTTCAAAAGAGTAGTGATTAATGATGCTGAGGATGATTTCAATGAGTAGTTGAATAAATAAATGCTAATGGTGTATGATAAAATCATACTCAAGTCCTATAATACTGTACTATGACCTGCCTCTCTCAGGCATGGTTTCACCTGAGTGATATCACATCTCTCTTCTTAAGTGTTCTGCTAATTGGCAGGTCTGTCCATCCATCCATCCATCTTTTCCATTATAATCTGTTCTCAGTCCTTCTCTTCATTTCTACAAATGACCCTTCCTTTAGTTCCTCCAGCATGCCAATTCTTTTTCTTCCTCTAGGTCTTTTCCCTTTCATTCTTTCTTCTTGCAATTATTTTCACTAGTCCTCTTTTTTTCCCAACAACTTCCAGTACTCCATCATTTGTTCTTTAATGTATCCAGCTTATTTGCTCCATCCTTCTCCACACCCACATTTCAAAAGCCTCTAACCTTCTGATGTCTTCCTTCTTCAAAGTCCATGCTCCTGACCCATAAAAAGCCACACTCTGCACCACTGCCTTCACTATCTTTTTCTTCACCTCTTGGCTCATCCTCTATGTTAATAACTCCTTTCTCTTGCTAAAAGCATCCTTTGCCATTCTCATTCTTGCTCTGATCTCCACCTCACACTTTCCATCATCTATGATCAAAGCTCCTAAGTACTTAAACTTTTTCGTCTGTTCCACTTTCTGTCCATCAACCACAAAGTTAATTATTCCTCCTCCTTCCTAGACATTTTCATCACCTTTGTCTTCTTCCCATTGATATTCATATCAAACTTCTTGGCCACTGCGTTTAACCTATCCACCAATTTCTGAAGTCCTTGTTCTGTGCTCACCACCATGCCTTGGTCATCTGCAAACCGTATATCCTTCAACAGCTATCACCTGGCTTTCACACCTTCCTCAATCCCTTCAATTGCCTCATTCATCATCTTCTCTGCATAAATTGAGAATAAAATTGGAGATAAAGGGCATACTTGTCTAACTCCTTTGCTAACATCTTCTCTATGGAAGAGTAAAAACCACTGCAGCATTCTGTTAAGTAGAAAATTGTGAATCCCATTCATAATCAAAAGTATTGGCAGATATGCAGAAGTCTGAAATGAATGATTGACTGAACCTTCTTGCCTTCCTTTCAATGAATTTATTGTGATTCATGCAACTTAAAAAAATATTTCCTACATCAGGTATGTACAGTAGCCGTAAGGAATTGCCTGGAATGTCGAGAGCAGGCTCGGCTTTGCAATGGGGAGATGACTCCTCAGGATTCCCGCTATCAACATATTCATGCTCTCATCAGAGGTGTTCAGGTATCGCCTGAGGTCAGTTATGTTGGCTGCAGTTTTCTTACTCTGCAGTCTGAAATATTTGTGTGAAATTTATCTTTCCAATCATTTCAGAACATTGTGGAAGGAGGACAGCTACTGTCACCTGTCAAAGATCCTGAGAAACTTCTGCAAGAGATGGATATCAATCGCCTGAGAGCAGCTCTCTATCGGGATGTTGTATGTCTTTTTCATCATACATTCAAGCATCCCAGAACTTGATGCACATCAGATGTATTCATGAATTCATACTTTTTAGGAGGAGACAAAGCAAGCCCAATTCCTGGCTCTTGCCATCGTCTACTTTCTCTCAGTTCTCATGGTGTCTAAGTACCGAGACATCCTGGAGCCTCCTGGTCCAATCGCCAGCAATCAATCCTCTCCGTCACGTCATGTAGAACCATCTCAGCCACATCAAGGTAGGCATAGCCCCATCACTGTTTGCATTGAGTTGGATCCTGTACATCTTATCTCTCTAAGCTAAAATTAGTTTTAATAATTTTGAATATTATTATTTACCCTCACACAATATGCTCTTCTCATTCTTGTCCTATCTCCTCCTTAGGTATGCCTCAATAATTGTAGGCCATTATTGCTCTTTTGGACCAGTTAATTCAACTCAGTTTGACTGACAGTAGAAAAGTGTAGCACTGATGTATTGCAATAATGAGGCACCTAATGAAGCTAATTTCCTCCAATAGTAAATGATTCATTGATTTTCTTATCTTCCATAGACTACTAAACTCAGACTGTTACTGTCACATAATTCTTGACTGTAGAAGGTTAATGTAGGAGACTCTTAGTTCATAAAACAGAGGTTCAGGATTCAGATTCAGATTTTTCTGTTCCAACCAATTAACCAACCAGGCAACCAGCCCTCAACGGGAAAGAGTCGTGACCTAACATCTTGTGTTCTGGTTGGATGATACTTTTTCTTGTTTGAATCATGCCAGATTGGATGTGCACACTCCTGTAGCTTGGAGATAGAAGCTGGGGTTCAATCTATTACAATTACAATTTGCCTGCATATTTCTGCTGGACATGCCAATCAAGTTAGATTTTTGTACAAATGACCTAACTCTGTGAATATAGCAATTGCTTCAAATGGTGATCAACCAGAGATGGAGGCTGCAACCATAGCAGGACATAATGGAGGATTGGATGCCAGTACACCTCATCTTGAAGAAGTGAGTATGGAGAGAGGTTAATCATCAGCAAAAGAAGTCTTTGTGATACAATATGTCATGCATTCATCTGAACATTTGGTATAGGGAATAAGAGGTCAGCATCACAAAAATGATCAGGTAGGTGGAAATCAAAAGGAAGAGAGCAAGGTGGAAGGAAGTGGGAGGGATATGAATGGGGAGAAAAAAGAGAAAGAGGAAGAAGAGGAGTATGAGGATGAAGCAGATGAAGATGAGGAAGGAGAAGAAGGTGGGAAGTGGACAGATGTGAGCCTAGATGAAGCAGGAGAAAGTCAGAAGAGAAGTGAGTTTCATAGGCTCTTCACTTGACCCTCCATTGTCTCTTGTTTCTTTGAGGATCTATTTCCACATGTTTTATATGTGACAGGGGAGGGAAATGAAGGAGGGAAAGATGTCAGTAATGAAGATCAGGGGATTGAAAATGGGAAAGAGATGGGAAGTAAGATATTGGCCCTGGGAGTGAATAGGAGTACAGGAACATTGATGGTACCAGCTGCTGAACGAGAAGCATCTCTCACACAGCAGTTAGAAAGAGCACTTGGACCCGTGTGCCCTCTCCTCAAAGAGATCATGCTAGACTTTTCTCCCTTCCTCTCAAAGACTCTCCTTGGATCTCATGGTCAAGAGTTGTTGTCTGAAGGGAAAGGATTGACAACGTTCAAGATAAGCCAGTCGGCTGTGGAATTGGTCATGCTTCTATGTTCCCAAGAATGGCAGAACTCCCTCCAAAAACATGCTGGCCTTGCTTTCATTGAACTCATCAATGAAGGGAGGTAGGGGCCTTTCTAATTGAACAGATCTGATTGGTTTTTCGCCATTATGCATTGGTCTGTTGCATTATGCTATTGGCATGCTGTCTCCTTTCAGGCTTCTTTCACATGCCATGAAAGATCACATTGTGAGGGTGGCCAATGAGGCTGACTTCATTCTCAGTCGAATGAGAGCAGATGATGTCCTCAAGCATGCTGAATTTGAAGTGAGATGCAGTTTTCAGTTTCCCCATTCAGAATTTTGGTTTGTTGCATTTACCCCCATCAACATTCTTTTGATTTGGAATTGTAGAGTCAGTGTGCTGGGACACTTTTGGAGAGGAAGGAGGAAGAGAAGCTTTGTGATCACTTGATTTCAGCTGCCAGAAGGAGGGATGCTCTAACTGCTGCCCGCATTCAAGACAAAGTCCTCCATACCATGACTTCTGATTATGGTGCTTGGACTGAACCAAAGTATGTCACATTTGTTCTATCTTCATAGCCAGTGTTACTGCTTCACAGCAGGGCCCAGATCTATGTAAGGGGAAGCAATGATACCCTTGAAGTATTTATTTGAGACAGCCTCCAGAGATTAGCATGGAACAAAGTGAACTCATGATGGAGATTATTGAATTTTGATCATTTAGAGTAGGTTGGAAAGAGGAGTGCATCATTAGAATCTCCAGAGATCATTCCAACTAGATTCACCCCATGCATTTGTCAAAATTGATTCTTCAGATTTTTTAGCTATTTTAGCAGAGGGCATAATATTACCCTCTGTATCTGTGATCATGTTGGTGCAAGGGTATTTAATTAGTTCAAGCAGTTAAAAAAAAAAAATAGGTGGCAATCAATGAAAACATGAAATTTAGTGTTTCTATTATGAATCTGCCATTATTGGAAGAAGTAGTTCATCCAAGGTTTGCTGGCTACATGTAGCAGTTACTTGACCCCTGATTTTGGTTTCCAGGCTGTCATTACAGATTTTAACATTAATCAAAGTCTTTCCAGCTCTTTTGGAATTTCTACCTGTGGATTAGGAACACTTTTCCTGGAGGACAAGTGTCCCTCAACCTCAGGCAGAAATTCCCCCCCCTTTTTCCTTCCCACCTTGCATCTTATGAACCACTAAGATAAGATGGTTGAACTATGCTTGATAACAATATCTGACCACATGACAAAATAAACAGGAGGAAAACATGCATGGAATATGGGATTTGGCTCTGATTTTTGAGATTTGATCACATTATCCAGATGAATCCATCAATGTTCACAATAACTTGTAGGTAAAGTAGGGTAGAGGCATCAGTTCAAAGACAAGTGCCTGTTTGCAGATAATTTTGTATCTTCCTGTTCCTAAATATGTTCCTAAAAAAAAAAAAAACTTGCACAGAACATTCATATTCTTGACAACTTGAAAAAAAAAAACAACCTTTTTCTGTTTGCCAAGATACATATTCAGGTTTGTGTAGTGTTAGACTGAGTATGTTCTCAGGCTCTGGCCATTCACCATTTCTAGATTATTTCACTGCTATTTATGCATGTAACCTCTAACTTCATTAGTTATCATGATATGACAATTTTTTGCATAACAGTGAAAGGGTTAAACTCATTTTGGCTTATTCTGGCTTAATTTCTGGTGTGAATTTCCTAGGATGCAGCCAATGCTAAATTGTCAGTTAGGGTAGAGGTGCCAGTCTGGGAACTGGCACCTCTACCCTATTTTTAGTAGGAGTCTCTGAATTTCCTAAAACTCCTGTCCAGTATTGGCTTCTGAGCTCAGGAGGTTAGTATCCTTTCCAACAAAAATATAATCCATAGGGACCTGAATTGATATGACTCATTATCATTAAAGAAGGCACTGTATAAAGGCAAAAGCCTGAAAAGTTTTCCCTTGTCTCTCTGGTAGTTTTGCCTTCCCCTTCCCTTTACCTTGCACTCCTCTATTGCTTGTTGCACTGGATGACTTTAGGGGATATGGGGACTTCAGTTTATGTTCAGAATAAAAAGGTGAGACTGTTTCTATGTCATGGTCCCAAATGACTGTTGAAATTATTCATCTGGATTAGGATCCTACTTCAAGTCTCTTATTTTCAAAAATTAAAATGCAAAAAAATGAAAATTTTCACAGTGTGAGGAAAGGGAGTGGGAGGCTTTGCTCCTATATGTGAAAATACAGTACGAGGGCCACTCAATAAGTTATCTACCTGAATATGAAAGGGATGAGAAACAGGCCTGTGCCTGCTGTGACATGTCTTGACAGGTCTCGTGAGTGCCCCACCACTATACCAGCTCAGTGGCTCAAGTCCGTTCAAAGTGGTAGCACATTAGATTTCTTTTCCTGAGTCTGTGTCATGGATTTGACGAAAGTTGAACATCATTCAGTGATCAAATTCCTCACCAAAGAAGGGAAAGCACCTAAGGAGATTCATGAATGTATGTCTAACGTTTATGGTGTGTCTTCGCCTTCTTATTACCAAGTTAAATTTTGGAGCAAGCAGTTTAAGTGGGGAAGAGAGTCAATCGAAGATGACCCAAGGTCGGGGTGCCCCGTGGAGGCTTCTGATCAGGAAATGTGTGACAAATTGGAGAGTGCGATACTGGAGGATCGTTGCACCAAAGTCTCTGTTTTAGCTCATGAACTGGGGATTTCAGAGGGCACAGTGATTCACATTATTCATGAAAAATTACACATGTCCAAAGTCAGTTCTCGATGGGTCCCAAGAATGCTGACTCCAGCTCAGAAGAAGAACAGATCTGACATCTGCAAGGAAAACTTGGAGTTTTCTAAACAAATCGGGGAAACTTTTTTTCCCAGAATAGTAACTGGTGATGAAACTTGGGTTCATCACTGGGATCCCGAAACCAAGCAGGAGTCCATGCAGTGGAAGCACAAGGGATCGCCAACGCCTCGCAAATTTCGTGTTCAGAAATCTGCAGGAAAGATTATGGCCACTGTGTTTTGGGACAGCGAGGGACTACTGCTGCTTGAGTTCATGCCAGACGAGTGTACAATCACTGGCGATTCCTATGCTACCACCATGAAAAATTTACATGATGCCATCAAGGAAAAACGCAGAGGAAAGTTGTCAAGGGGGGTCCTTCTTCTCCATGACAACGCGCCCGTCCACAAATCATGGAAAGTTCAGGCAGCAGTGAGGGAGTGTGGCTTTCAGGAGCTCAACCATCCTCCCTACAGCCCGGATCTGGCTCCTAGTGACTATTTTCTGTTCAGACACTTGAAAAAATTTTTGCGGGGAAAAAGATTTTCACGCAATGAAGAGCTGAAAGTTGCTGTTTCTGATTGGTTTGATGGACAAGAAGTTGACTTCTATTCCCAGGGAATAAAATCCTTGAAATCAATGTGGAATCAGTGTGTTGAGTTAAAAGGTGACTACATTGAAAAATAAAGTGTTATTTTTCTCCTCGGATGTTTCTTATTCAGGTAGATTACTTATTGAGTGACCCTCGTATGTGTCACTGCTGTGGAGGTGGTTCTCCTTGTAACTATCAAAATAGAATATCTTATGGGAATCTCTTCACCCTAGGAAAATCTACATGAAGCTGGATGTTTGGGAAGATGATGCAAGGAGAAGGAAGCGTTTTGTCCACAATCCTCTTGGGTCTTCTCACCCAGAGGCTACATTGAAGGCTGCCTTGGAACATGGTGCTCCAGAAGATGCCATTCTCCAAGCCCAAGAAGCTTTCCATGCTCATCTTGCTGCTCAAAGGAATGCAAATGCACAAGCCCTTCAATCTCCTGATCTTCTGGATGATTCTGAATTCATTTCAGCAGATGATCGAGATTTTGATTCTGATCCTGTTGGTGAGGGATTGTCTTTTCCCAACCACCTATAATATTCTATTAGTGAGTTAGCAAGGTTATTTTATGTTTTTGCCTTTCCTCTCTCCAACAGGAGCAGCTAATGTATCAGTTCCAGCACGCCTTGTAGCACCTGGCCTTGTAGTCCCTGGCACATTCTCTATCACAAACACAGAATTTTATTTTGAAGCTGATGAAGAAGATCCAGAATTTAAGAAGCTTGACCCACAGGTGAGTCTTTTTTTTTTTTTTGCTTTCTCCTATTAAGTCAGTGTATAATACATTTACATAGGTCTATAAATAAATAGACAACATAGTCACTTCAGTCCAAGAGGATTATACATAACTGTGGAAGATTACTCAATCTGAATCTAAAACCAATCATCAGAAGTTTTAAGATTTTTGAGAATCAACTGTTTAAGTTGATTTCATGCAGTGCTTGAAAATGCTAGGATGAGCTAAATTATTTCAACTTAGAAGTTAAAACTCAGTTTGAAAGCTAGACTAGGTACAAACTTTTTTCAACTTGAGATGGTACTGCAGCATATACATAAGGTCTAGTTCAGCAATCTTGAAACCAGCAAGAAACATGCTTTTGTTGTTGATCTTGAATCAAGTTTCAATGAGCAAAATTATCAACAGTAATGGTGACACCAAGTTTTAGGTGCCAATATAATTTTTTTGTTACAAAAGGTGCAATTGTGAAGCACTTGTTTCATGTTTACTGATCCTGAAAAAGAAGGTAAAATTGAATTTTTGCCAACTTTGTTTACTGCTGGATAACTGAAGAGTTGGGGCATCCGTGAACAAAAAAGAATACTAGAACCCAGGCATTATTATTCCTGGTTGATGCCTTCATTGAAAGTGAAAAGGTATTTATTATCAATATAAGTTTACTTTATGGGGTTCTGGTGTATCAGAATTGGAACGTACCGTTAACCCTGGTATTTGCACAGCCCTAGAACTGTGAATATGTATCATTTCGAACGTGGACTTGCTACAAATACAAATACTTGCTACAAAGCAAATGCTATAAATGCTCCCAAGAAGAGGCTATGCATGAAACTTCGCTTGGTTAAAAAAAAAAAAAAACGAAAAGTTTCATTATGGAAATTTGGCGTACTTCTCGTGCAATCATTACTTTTGGAATATATCAGCAAATATCAGAATCCCATTCTCTCTTCGTGGATGAAGGATCCACAAAAGTGGGCCCCAAATCAGAAAGGGAAAACAGTGCCTTGTGGTTGGGCTAATTACTCCGGAAAGCAAATCCCACCTGGCCTCAGCTGACAGCTTCTAGACTAGGAGGATTCATGATTAATTCATGAGAGCCAGATGTCATACCTTTCTGCTCCCTCTGTCTTCACTTCCTTTGTCATTTGTCTTGTGGCCTGGCCACAATTATTTCACGAGATGGGTCCAGCTCAAAAAGGGACTGGGCCTTCTGATTCTTTGACGCTATACTGTGAAAACTCTTGTTATAATTTTATATGTAAAGTATAATGTCTAATTTTATATGTAATTTTATGTTAATTTTATATCTATTTTTCTTAATTTATTCCAACTACATATTTTTATGATTCCTTTGTCATGCCTGCAACACTGTGTTGTCAAAGATTGATAATCATAAGATGTATAGTTTATTAGCTGCCATTTCGATTTGATTAACTGACTTATTCGTCCATTAATGTTTTAATCCTAATAAATCTCATTTTAATTTTCCTTCAGATTGACCTCAAAAGCATGTGTTTCTCTCAGTGTCACGACATAATGTACGGACTTGGGAAAGAACAAAAAGGAAAATGTAACGATTGCAATCCGATGACATGATGGCTTGTAGAAGGCAGTCGTTTTTGCTTTGCTCACTATTCAGTGTATTTGTATATGTACCGCATTTTTTTTGGTAAGAAAAACACCCAAGAACAGAATGTAACGCTGTTAAGATACGACAAAGGCGCAAGAACCTTGCGGAGTAGAAAAGAGTGCCTTCGTCCTTCAGTCGACAGTCTGGGGAAGTAGGGAGGGAAAAGCTAGGGCCCGAACAAAATTTTATTATTCGAGTAAATATCCTACGATTAACCGATTTAAAGACACGTTAAATCGGTTTATTAGAAAACCAATCAATAGCCCTAATACTTCGAATAGATCTTCCAAATATTTGATTAACTGTGATCCATTTAACAAATGCTGTGAACAGTCATATGATAGAGAGGATGCAGTGAAGCCTCTCTTGTTTGGTTTGAGCTTATTGCTTCTGCTGCTCCTGGATATCTTGAACTTTATTATTCCAGATTACTTGCACATACAGTATATATTTAATTACATTGGTCTCCTTACATCAATTCCCGACTTGAATTTCATCATTTGAGAGGTCACAGCTCAGGTTTGCCTTCGACAGAGCAGGTTTTTGGGTTCTCAATCCGTCGGATGCACGTGCAGAGGGTGCGAATACTGCTGTCTGACTCAATCTACGAGGTATAAACAGACCCTTGTCATGAAAGCATGCAAATTTTGGCCTACGGCGTCTGGAAAAATGTATTCGAATCGAACATATCTTTACAGATAATATGAAGCCATAATCTACTGTTGTGACTCCCAGTCGTAAATCGTATTTGGTGCAAAAAAAAAAGAAGAGGAAAGGTAGTGACTTTGGAAGGGCTGCGTGCATGCATATTCATAGTGCTCCTCTCCTTCCTGCATGAGATGGTTTACTTCCTCTCTGGAGGAGGAGGAACCTGTAATTATCCTCTCATTAACTCATCACCTGTCCCCCTTAATTACCCCATGTAATTGCCTAGGGGGCTGTCAGGGGGATATCACTTCCAGTGGGAAAGTTGATTTTGCATAGCTCTTCATCTTTTCCTTCGACCACGAGGAACTCCTGAGCGTTTCGTGAACAGGGCGCAGAGGGGAGAGAAACTGGAGCTGCTGGGCCATAAAGAATGATAGAAGGAACACGCTCTCTCTCACTTTGCATGGGGTCTTGTCTGGTCTGGACCTAGGGGGAAGGGAAGGGAAGAATCCATTTCATTCCATTCCATTCCTTTCCCCATCCCCATCCCCCATGCAACCTGTCAGAGGTCTCCAAGCAAATAGCCCTCGTGGCGCCCTCATTCTATTTATGTTCCACTCTCCAGCCAGATTCCCTCATACTGGACTTCCAGTGAGACTCCAGGTTTTGTAACGTCATTTTGCAGAGGGCATTTAGATCCTATATTGAATGTAAGGGAGGAAAAGACAAGAAAGGAAGGAAGGAAGAAAAAGGAACGAGAGGCAGGCTTGCTTGTTGGAGGATTACAAATGTGGTCACATTCCTGGCTGGGCAGGGGAGGGGGATAATTATTTCTTTTAAACCCAGTATTTAGAGGCTCATTCATCAGTCCATTGTGGGTGGGCTATCTCTCGATGCTCGTTGTAGGTCCAGCCAGGTCTCATCTTGTCATCAAGCCTGTCATCATCTCCATAATCATCATCCTCCTCTTCCCCTCTTCCTCTCTTTCCCTCTCTATGATCTATGGCTCTCTTCACCAGTCATCCCCCCTCCCTCCCTTTCCGTGTGGATTTATACATGTGTGTGTGACATTAGATTGTTCATGAAAAGTAAACACTGGGACCCACCTCCCTCATAACCAGGACCTGATGAACGATCCCTAGTCATCTTTCAGCGCTGAAACCGAGACGGTTTTCACTCCCTTGCCTCTCAGCCTGTCTCCTTTCTTCTTCCGCGTCTTCATTCTACGAGGTAGCCAACGTGATGGATGTGTTCTTGGAGAGCGTTTACTACTCCGTCTTATATTCGCGCGAACCAATTGCCAGGCATCACTAGCCAGTAGAAGTGCATCCTTTGGATGAACTCCCGAAACGCCCCATGCAATGGCGTCACGATCCAAATGGTTCACAATTCTTACTGAGGCCTTCATCAGGAGCTCGAATGCAGCTGCTTTCAGCAAAGTCGACGAAGGCTTATAAGGGTCTAAGGTCTAAGTCATATAAGACCCGATCAATGCGTCTTTAAAATTTTCACGAGCTCCTCTGTTTCTCGCAG
Source organism: Darwinula stevensoni (assembly GCA_905338385.1). Lineage (NCBI taxonomy): Eukaryota > Metazoa > Arthropoda > Ostracoda > Podocopida > Darwinulidae > Darwinula > Darwinula stevensoni. The sequence continues at coordinate 78,167 of CAJPEV010000242.1, forward strand.
AGCATTGGATTGAGTCAATATGATCAATGGCATATGCACTGTATGTCAGGCCTTGTATACACAGTAATAACAAGAGAGGATGAATGGAGGCATGCACGGTAATCACTCATTCAAAAGATGGCTTGAGAGGGGGAGGGGAGGAAAAAAAATAGGAAACGGGAAAGAGAAAAGGCTTGAGGGAAGGCAAAGGAGGGAGTGGCCTTCGTACCGTTTCAACTCCGGATGAGATGAGATGAGGTGATATTATGGCTGACATGGCAGAAGAGAAAGAATTCCTTTTCTTTTCCTTCCTTATCTTTTCTTTGTCTGTCTACCCTGGCTAGATCCATTTTATTGCCTCCCCGTCTGTCCCGTCGTGCCCCTAAAGCGCCTATCATGGTCAGCATCTTTTCTCCTTCAGGACTTTCCACATTTGCATTTCTTGCTGAGATGTGAATGAGGGGATTTGAACCGAAACAGTCTTTCGCCATTTCCATGATAACTGTCGAGTGTAGACCCCCCCCCCTCCCCGCTCATGTCCCGCTCATCACTCACTGACAAGACAATCCTGGGCGAAAACGCACTCGTGCCAATTCCACCGCCTGACGCAGGAGGGGACCTCAGTCTTGGCCTCAAAATCCCTTCAAAGCAATGCTTTCTTTCCAGCCTCTTTGAGCTTAGTGTAGAAAAATACAGATGTCTCAAGAGGGTTAAGAAATTCCGTCAGTCTCAGGGAAAGTGGCATTCCCCAATGGACGATTGTGAACATGACCTCACTTTAAAACCGTTGTGGGTTTGGAAGAGGAAGCAAGATGAGTGAAGGAAAATGATACAGTAAATGGAGGATGTTTGTGGAACTGTGGCTGTGGGAGGGAGGTAAATTAGACTGGCAGGGCCCTGGAGGGCTGGTCAGTCTGTCTGCAGTGTTTACCCAAAGCGCAGCAGGGGATGGCCAATGATTATGATGACCACCCAGCGTAGAACCCAACCGACCCCCTCTACCTGTCAGCAGCTCGCTCTGTCTTCTTCCTTTTTTCAATCACCCTCATCAACCCATCATCATCATCGAGTTCGCATGGAGTAGGGAACGTGAGGGAAGGGGAGGAGGAAAAAGAATGAAAGGGATGCAGGAGACCCCCTGATGGGGAAAGAGCTGAATACAATGAATGTCCCTATGTCTGGGATATATGCCTCTATGCTGATCTCCTTCTTGGCTAAATTATAATTGCCCTCCTCCCTTGATCAATGGCTTCATGCTAAAGAGGCAAGGAAGCATACATCATTTCCCCCTCCGGCGATGAGCCTGGCTTGTTCTGTTACTTTCCAGAACCAGACATAGCATCAGTCGTGGTATTCTCTGGAATTGATGCATTCGCCACTCGGGTTTGGGCTTAGGAACAGAAACAGAAACAAAAGAAAGAGGGAGGAAGAAGTGAGGCGCCTAATATTTCATGGTTGTTGTAAACCTGGGAAGTGGCTGGCGGGGGTGGAAGGAGGAGGGCAAGACATAATTCTTCCTTCCCACCCCCGATGTCTTTCCCTTAACTGTCTCTTTTCTTTCTCTCTCTTCCCCTCAAAAAAATGAATGACCCTCTAATAGACTCATCGACTCTCTCCGTCGCATTCAGTCTCCTTTCTCTCTTCCTGTCTCTTTAACGCCATAAAAAGTCTAGGAATCAAACTTTCAGAAGCTAGCCATATATGAGACAGTTTCTGGTTGTATGTGCCTAAAATAATGAAGGTTCAAGTGGTCGAATACAATGATCAAGTGTCTTCATGCGGATCATGAAGTATCCTCGCGGTATTGAACTCCATTAGATATTTGATATTTCTGTGAGACATGATGCTGGTCTGATATATGTGTACAGTAGTATGAGAGGCTTAGTTGACCAGATGAGAATGAGAGGAGGCCCGAGTGATTCCCAGTGGGACTGCATTTCCCTCTCGTATCGGTCCACTGGAGCGCATCTGATGGAATGGTGATTAGATTGCTTCATCTCCTATAACTAACACATGTCCCCGTATTCTCCAGGCTCAACTTTTTCCTTCCGATTTTACGGGAACTTTGGAAACTCATCTCTCAAAATCAACAAGTTCGTTGGGAAACAAACGAAATTGACAGGACGTGCGCTGGGGCTACTGCGAGCCAGAAATGACACGTCTTGAAGTGGCAACGCTTGGGTTGAGCGAATTTGGTAGGATTCGGAAAAGAATTAGTAGCTTTTGGAAATGAATCTGGTTTTGAGTTTGGATTCATATAACACTGAACAGGTTTTATATTTCCGCATGGCCGACACAGCCTTTGCTTGATTAAGTTTCCCCACTGCTGCGATGGCTAAAGAGTCTCAGGTGGCGTAATGCAATTCAATCTCGTCATCCAGAAGTATGCTCGAGATTAAGTTTATTATGCTCTTTTTCTGTTTCATCCTTGCCTTCATCCCTCCAGCATGCTAGAAGAGTTCGAGAGGCTTTCAAGAAGGTTCTGGAATGGAAATTACTTAGATAGCTATCGTGCGAGAGGATTCCTAAACTGGATTCCCGAGTCCGCGTTAGAGACGCTATCGGGATAGCTTCTATAACGGAACCATGATCGTGATAGTAATCCCAGCCGATTGTGGAAAGACAAATTTGCCGCATTACCCATATTCCGGTTTTGTTTCTTATTTTTCTCCTCCGACGATGCCTGAGAACAGGGAACATTTTTCTTGAGAGGCCCCATCATCTTCTGAGATACGAGGCATGTGCCAATGATATGACCTGAAGAGAGCAATTTAAGAGAGATGATGGTGCTTTAACGGATTGCTGAATGCCAAATTTCACCTTTCTGTAATATTGTAATTCTTTAACATTGATGCGTGCTGACATCCAAGCAGTGTAAAACGTGATATATTTAATTTAATTAGTAATGTTATGGTGGTTTTCATTCGAAAACGAAACTTGTGTGTTGAACACCTATTGTCATGCGATCGCTGTGGGAGCCGCAATAGTGTCTCCAACGTGGACCCAGTGTTTTGTGAAACATGTCTACTGGTTGTCTTCCAAGAAATTTAAGGCTGGATTTCTTGAGAATCTCTCTTCAGTGAGATGCTCTTGAACCGCTAATGAGCACGTTTCTTGATTCCGCCTTCTGAGAAAGCCCATCCATGATCCAGATCCGCTACGTTTCAGGACTATCAAATGATAATGTCGCTGCCCGTGGTTTATCTTCATTGATCGTCAGAGGTGGGAGTTTCCGGTGGCCAGATTCGCGGAGCTGCCAGGGTGAGGTAACACTTCCAAATCAATCCTAATGTGCAGTATGTTGCTTAGCCTAAACTCAGAGTAGAGGTGTGAGTACGAGATATATGTTTTCTGACCGAAGTATCGACGGTGAATTGAGGTTGCATGAGGACGGGCTTTGTCTTGGTGCTGCTTCTGCTGCAGTCACCCTCCGCTCTTTCTCGTCTTTGTTCTCATTAGCCTTAGGTAACCCAAAAGCGGAAACTCTATGGGCTGAAATTTTGGCATGCTGTAAAGAAATGGCTTACGTTTCTCTTTAAAAATAAGAGCTTTCGTATGGAGCAGTTCCAAAGTGCAAGGTAAGAAATGTTGGGAACTCCTTTAAAACTTTCGATCAGATGGATGTAAATGTAGGCCCAACCCTAACCACCACTGGGCGATGTTACTTTGGACGTAATAGTAATGATAAATAACTCTTTTGAAAATTTTCAAAATTTAAAGTTTTTTTTTCTCGATTAATATGAGAATATGAGAGAGAGAGAGAGATTAATATGACTTAATTTCCCGTAAAGAGCAGGTTTTATCATTTTGCATTTCGAAGTTATTAATTTTTTTTGTAGACCTCAAAAACCTCAGTCACGTGCTCTTCGGACTGAAAGTGTTAATGCCCTTCGTATGAGGGAAGATCTAGGCTGAAAGTAAAGCGATAGATTGTATATCTTTTTTCTCTGGTTCTCTTGGATCTACCTTTTTCAATTTGCTAACAGGGTTGCATAAACAGGAACAGAGCTTTAAAGTATTGGTTCCAAGTAATTTTAGGCTACGTGTGAGGTGCACAGGAGGGAGAAAGGGAAGGGGAATCTCAGAGATCGATATATCGAGGGCTGGAAAATCCCCGGATGTCTTGGTTACCATGGAGACGAGAGAAGCAGGGACTAGGACTGGGTGATTCTCCCTCCATGCCATACTCCCCCTCCCCCCATTCTGTTTTCCTTCTTCTATTATGAGAGTGGTGGGGGAAAACACAGGGAGGCGCCATTGGGTCTAAGGGGTCACTCCACCATGAAATGATGTCTGCTTGGATAAGGAAACAAAAGGTCTCCGCTCGGGTCTTTCTCATCATTTCCTAAAATCCTCCCGTTCATGGGATTTCATTGTCTCCACGTAACCCCTCTTTCTCTTTTCCACTTTCCGATTCACCGAGTGTTATTTGGGGCCAAATAGGGTGACCGTTACTTGACCACACCCAATATCTAAGAAAACTGATACATCTCCGATTGAATGCTGCAGTCTAAGTTTGAAGTTCCGCACAATTAAAAATATAATAATGAAGTATGATATTTTCACTAGATTTTAAATAATCGATGTTTCGTGATATTTCGTCAACCTCATTCGAAAAGTAACATCTCCGAGCGCTGTTTCCTTATTGTGCCTCAAGTAGGCTTGTTGTCTAAAGTCTCGTCCTCATGAGAAAGTTTTTTTGCTTGGTCGATGACAGAATGTTGCAAACTAAAGATTTTTGGAACAAAACTTTCGAAGAAATCTCCCAGAGCATTGAAAATCTTGCATAGAAAAATCCTGACATGGATGAGGCCTAAGCTATGCCTGAAATCATCCCTTTTAGTTCCTTGAGGTATGCCCCATGAAAGAACTCTAATAGCTGTTGTGACCGCGCAGGAATTTGGATAATTTGACCTGGATCGTGATCTTTAATAGAAAATTCTAAAGTGTTACGAAAGTTGCTTGAGTCCTGCAGGCCAGCCAGCCTCCATCCAATCCAATGGCTCTGTCATTTATTTCCAACCACATTGTTCTGCCAGAATCATTGTAGTTGGATCGGTCTGTTCCCCGCAAAACTGGGTATTCACGGACTTTTTCAAGAAGTTTCTCACTCTGCATGATGGCAAAGACAAAGACTTCAAGAGGTACGCTTACATTAGGACATCGCCAAAATTTAATCGTAAATGTGACCACCTTCCCCGTGTTATAGGAAGTTTCCCACCAATCCTTTCAAGCAGGACTCTGGCATTGTTTCAGGCCGAAATATCTCTAGAATTAGTCTCCCGTTACAAATTTCAGAGTGCTGTGAACAATAGACCTAAACACTAGAGCAGTGAAAGGAGAATCATAATGTGCTTCCACAAAACTATATATCAGGTTGTAAAGGTGAAATTTAGACATTTCGATTTTTTCTAGAAATATCTGAAAAATGTTAGAACTTTCTATGTAGGTGTATAAGTAGAGTGACCAGTGGGCATTGTGGGCGTGAGTGCTTATCGTGAACTTACAACAGATACATTGACGCAAGACTGCACTCTAGTCGTTGTTGAGTTAATTGTCAATAAATTGTTTTCTGAAAAATGTCTAAATTTCACCTTTACAACCTGATATTTGCTTTTTCGTCATCGTACTAGCCTTCTGCATACGGGCAGTTATTTTGGTACCAGGACGCATTTAAGGGAGCGATGGGGGAATTTCGAGGTTTGAAGCTTCCTCCTTGTGACTGTAATCACCCTTTACCATATTAATGTTGCCAAACTGTAGAAATGTTAAAGAAATTAAAATTGAAAGTGAAAATGAAAATAAAACAAATACGGGCAGAAACTCCGGGATTGAGATGGGAAATATTACTCATGTGGCTTCCTTGGAGATTCCTCTCTTTCCCTTGCAATATTACAGACAGAAAGACCAGTGTCTCCTATTTATCAATATGTAGGACTGATCTTTTCGTAATACTACAGTGAAATGGAATTTCTAAGAAAGCTGTGGAAGTTAGATTTTCATTTTAACCCAGGAACATATTTGTTAGATAATGTCGGCCCCCCCCCCCCCCCCCTTAAACGAACTTAATCGTTGGAATATCCTGGACTCGTCATTGTTTCGGTAGGCTGTTTAGTCGATACTTAAATAAAAATAATAGCAAATGGTTGTTTAATTCTGAATGCAGTTTTCCGAATTATGTAAATACGTATCTGAACTTTCTCAGGTAATATCCTTTAAAATATTATATAAATAGGCCTACTAATCCAACGCTCGACAGCACAATTGGCTGCATGGGTTAAAATACTTGCATTTTTTCATCTCTATTGATTGCATTCACGAATAGGCGTTTTGGCAGAGAAGAAAGGGGATTTTTTGGCGCCCCCGTGTGGTTTGAAAATCTCAAATTAAAATAATACTGGTGCACATATCTTCATTATATCAACTTAGTTTTTTCAGCCAAACCTTGAATGTATGCCATCAGCACCCCAGCATAAATCTCTCTTTAAACCAATTCGATTTAAGTTTAAGTGTAATCCTATGAAAGACATTCGCGTAATGGCAGGGCCAGGTCTCCGCCGCCGAAGTCAGGTTTTTGCAAATTCACCTGTGTTATTGTCATAATCGTTTCAGTTTTTGCCTCCTTGCAAAATACTTCATCAAAAAGAAATCGTTCGTGCGAAAAACATTATGAAGGCCCTCATTAGTCCACATCATTAAGTATTCGAATCGAATCTGAAACTACAATAATTGAAGATCTTCGCATTGCATGAGCCAAGTCACGAATTCTTCCGAATGCGGGATCCAATCGCAAATTCTGGTTTGACCGATCTCGGCAGCTACAGGCACTGTGTTTTCGCTTAGAATCATACCACCTTTTATATGGGTCAACGTTAATTCATTGGGTCTCATGTCCATAAAGTCGTCTGAGACGATATTAAGACAGTACGAATTCTTAACAGAAATACTGCATTTAAATACCTTCTGGATAGTCGTTTTTGAAAATAATTTTGCGCAATTCTCCAGCTAGTTTTAACCTTGAACAAGGCCTGCGGAAGTTGTGACCAATATGTCCACTTCGACGGAATCTGCCTTCTACACATACACCCGTTCGACCCGTAATGCGTAATAGAACTCGTTTGTCTTGAGTTCACCTCATGGTCATTTCGCAACAGCCTGATCGGATGACCGCAACGTTTCATCTCTCACTTCCGTTCATTATTTTGGTCCGTAGCTGCGTTGCGGGTAATGCGAATGAATCCATATCGGAGGAATTTCTTCTATGTTTGAAAAACACCGACGCCCAAAAAGCGAAGTAGAACTTATATTGCATCATAAATATGGATGAGAGGATATAGGCTACACATGGTTCTACTGAAGATTTCTCGTTGTCCATTTCAGTGTCACGTGTAGGAAAGAAAAATCCGAACTTATCATGATAAACCCAGAGTATGCTTTGGTGGATCGTCAACGTGAGACTTGAGGGTCATAACGCCGACTGACTTGGTGCTTGCACTGGGATAACACCGGATTGCAAAGTTCAAGTTTAGATTTTCATCTCTTTGAGGACTTAGGTCTACTCAAAGCACTGGGAGAATTTCCTGCACTGAGTTTCGTCTTCCTCCGAACACACCGATAACTTCTTTACAAGAGAATATGTGAGGAGAGAATCACAGTTGGGGTATAACCTTGGATGTTCTCAGAGTTTCTCCAAGGATCGAGGATTGGTAAGAAGTTCCCTCTTGAGTCGCCAGGCTTGCTTAGCTGCGTTTTCCAAGCTCCCTGGGCTTTTGCCCTTGAAGAGATCCAACGACGGTAGGAAGTAGTGCGGGCATCTTCGACATTGGAGGCAAGAGATGAGTTGAAGCAAGATCCCATCCAGTCGATCACCCAGACCGCTTTCATCCCATTCCAGCTCTCGTGGATGCTTTTCGCATTCGTATAGCAGCAGCGTCTTCATCACATACCCTGACACCGGGTTCCCTATAAAACGGGACGGCGTGCTTCTTGAAAACATTCAGGTTTACGATTCATGAGCCTAAGGGAGAAGGGGAACTCACCTGGAAGGTCGAGATGTCGATCTCTCAGGGTCTTCAAGATGGATAAGCATCGTCGTCGGCATCCTCCATATAGAAGTCTCGTCTCGGCCTCGTGGAAGCTGATGACCCAAGCATCTCCCTCCATGCTACTCTGTTTCCCAGCCAAAGCGAGACTTTCCTTGCTCAGAAGATCGAAGCCCTCCGTTTTCACCTCGGCCACCAGCTGAGGCGGTGGCCAACAGAGATGAGTCGGTGGCCAGTGTGCTGCAGATCGGGGCCAGACCCCGGAACATTTGAAAGCTGGGGTGATCTGGACCACATATCTCTCCCGGATCCGGAGTTTCACCTCCGTCGTATCGGCCACCATTTTCACCATCTCCCGGTATGCACACTTGTCGCATGCTTGCGCCACTAGAGTCTGAAAACGGGAACGGATTTTCCTCGCAGACAAGTAACCAGATGCTGTGATGAATTCCACCCACAGGGACATGCTCCTTTTTCTCCCATCACTCAGCTTCAGCACTGCACAACCGGGTACGGAGCCATCGTCCACGAAATTGAACACCCCCATCTGGTTGAGATACAGGACGACTTCGAATTCCATTGGGGAGTTCACGATGAGACCCTCGAAATGTCCGTTCACTTCGGCTAAAGATGAAATGAATCTTGGCTCCTGGGCTTCTACTTCCTTCAGGACGTCTTGAACGACTTTTGCCACTTCTCGGATGGTTTTGGCGATATTCGCCTGTCGAGCTGCCACCCGTTCTCCGATGTATCGATTCAGTTGATACAGTAGCTTGCTTTGAGCCATCATCATATCCGCCGGTACCAACATGGTGACGGCCCTGACCCGAGAATTCTCGCACTCGCACGACACAGGACTCGTTTCGGTCTCTCTGTTCAGGATTGTCTGATTCCTTGGATGCTCATACGATCGTCCATCATCGAGGAGGGATGGGACTCGGGAGAGGGGGGATGAAGGAGAGTCCCGGATTGGATGATGGGGAGAGAGTGGGGGCGGGGCGCCCATTCGCCGAGCCCCGCCTCAGCTAGGAGTTGCACTTGGATTCCGGCCTCCATGGGATAATTGAAGGTCTCATGCCCTCGTAAGGGGTAATTGCAGGACTCCCGTCATCAAGAGAACGCCCCTGGATTTGTTCCTGTCTATTGCTTGACATGAGAGGGGCAGCATCTAATGGGCTAGCCCCCGTGCAACGTAATGTCATCATCAGTATTTTCCCTCCCGGCTCCAAGAGCCCTCGTCGGCTTCTACACGTGCATGCTCTCGTGCTGCCAATAGGAGCATATGCAGGCACTCCTTGTGTATCTTCTCATGGGCCATTAACAGAGTTCGAACCTAGTATTCCTCAAGATCTGTATATGGTGCAGACCAGAAGCCTCTTATCACATACTAATTCAGTGGTGGCTCGTGATATTCAGCAGCAGTGGATCGTTAAAGGAAGAAGGGTAGGTCTGGGCCTACACTACCTTTATAGACGATCCACTACCGCTGAATGTTACGAGCCGTCCATGTATTAAGTTCATTTTTAATCATCTTGAACAACATAAGCACCTCTGGAACACATGAAACAAGAAATCCTCCCGCTCAGACCCATTACGGCATAGGAGATGATTAAGATGGCTTTCGTGCAAGGCAATTTCTGAACTCGAGCCCCGGCCACAGTTAGACACCATTGCGTCCCTCACAACGAAAGCAAAATCTCGAAAGGAAACGCAGACGATTCTAAACCGACACCTTGAAATCTCATCCAGCAGTGCCTCCAGCAGTATCTGACTACAGGTAATCTTTTTTATGGATAACCCCTTCGTAAGGGCCAAGCTGAGTGCTAGATGAGATACGGGGAGGATACCTCAAGAGAAAGCTCTGGAGAGAGCGAAGTGCGAGAGAGAATTCTACTTTAAATGAACTGTAGAAGATGCACCACATTACCGACAACGTGGTGCATTGTCGGGATGGAAGTGCCACTGAAGTGAATCTAATGTGGCTTGTGGCAGTGTTATGCTTGCAATTTCATGAATGGCTTCACGGTGACTTTCATAGGAAAAAGATAAGTAGTGTGTTGAATAACATTTACTGAGATGCTATGGAGGTGGAAGCCGATATAGTGTCCCTAACGTGGATACGGGTTTCTGGTTAGTAAATCCCTCGTGCGATAGCCATCTTTATTATTTCCATTATATTCAAGTGAAAGTATGCCAAGAAATATCGTGAGAGTCGCGTGAAGTTAGAAAAGAAGCTGGAGTCAATTGTATGTACTGTCGAGACACCATCAACATCGATTTCCCCCTCAGAATTTCAGTACACATGTGTGAAGTGATATTTTAGAGCATTTCTGGGCATCTTGACAGGAGGATTAGGTCGTGCACCTTGGGCCTGTTCCTTTGGGGAAGAAGCAGCGGAAGCTTTCCGAGACAATTGTCCAACAATAAAGTGCTCTCGAGGAGGGCCAATTCATGTCTATTGTGCAAGACCTCCTCTATGTGTCTCTTCCTATTCACGATCTTTTATTATACGTGCGGATCTCTTCTGCTTTGGAACGGTTTTGGCCTAATCTCCGGCAGTTTTACGAAGATTTACAAGCCCCTATTCCCGTGATGGCGAATGCGACCCTCTCGAATTGTCTCACGTTCGACTCTCTGGTCTTATATTTGGCCTTAAGCATTGCACTCCTGTAAGCCTATGTAACAAACTATACGAGATTGTTCTTTAGCCCATATGATCGCACTCTGACTTCCCGTATCGATGGAGGAAAGTTTTTCTTTCTTCGACGAAACTATTCATCGATCTGGATTTGGTATTGATTGTGAACTGCATATCGATTGTGTCACCCTGAGTGGAAAGAATGTCGGTTGAGTTAGATCTTTGGGGGTTGACATCGTTGGACGGACGTATGCGTGTGAGCAGATATTTATTTATTATTTTTTAATTATTTTAAATTATATTTTTCAGAGTTTTACAGAGAGAAGGAGGGGCAGTGTTTATACTTGCCGATTCAGCTAACGGTCGATTCATTGATCCTCCCCATACGATACACTCCCTATCTCGTGAATCGGGATTTTCATAACCGCATTCGTTTCCTGATTGCTGATATGAATAGCTGAAATGTCTATAGGGTTTGGGTTCGATACCCATCGGCAGGCAACTCCAGGCATGGATCGGGAAGGAGTGTATGAATATCCTGGCAGAAATCCATTTTCTGGGATTACCCGCTTTCCCGTTTCTGCCGATTCCCTCATTTCTCTTGTCTTCGCCATCACAGGCATCGTTTTCTTGCTGCTTTCACTAATTTACTGTCCATCCAGAGCTAGCGACAGTAGTGCCAAGTATCGTACAGTGGTTTTCACTTGAGTCTCTCATTTTTTCGCTTGACATGGATATCCATGCATGGATGTTCGAGTCAAGTGAAAAAATCCACTGTAGTTCGCACTTCCCTTTCGCTCATTGAGAGGTTGTCTTTTAGAAAGAAAAATAGTTCGGCATATTGTCTTTATATCTTCTTTTTGTGGATTGAAGATCACTGCAGCTGAAGGAAAACACTAATCTCCGATGATGGTGGAGGCGAGTACTGGGTAGCATCGCAGAAACGAAGCTTGGCAGAATCACGTCCCGTGCACACCCAAGGGGGATTGAGTGAGCGGGACTGCGGATGAGATGTGCGGACAAGGCTTGTGGGGATCGTGCACCGGAATGCGATCCATTCAAAGTTCTTTCCAGGTTTCAGGTGTTTTTTCTTTAAAACTGGTGGAAAAAAAAATGAGGGCAGCGAGTTTGGAACTAAAAAGAGGTCGTGGACTGAGGGTAGGGAATTTTCGGTTGGGGTGGGATTGAGGATAACGTTTTATTCTATCCAGCGAGAAGGGAAAGTCCGTTTCCCGTTCATATTCATGCCTAGTTTTTTTCCCTCCTCTTCCCGCACACTATGGGTCATGTTTTCAATGTGTTTTCAATCACGTAGTTGCTACTAGCTACTTAGTTGCCCTTTAAAAATATGGCTCAATATCTCTTTACCTCTCTCTCGTCGATTTTGTTGGAAGGATTCTTCGGCTGAAGAGAGAGAACGTGACGATCCTGGGTATTTTCAACTAACTTTTCGTAGTGCAAGGAGGATACCGTATGTCCTTCGTAGGCAACTGATTAAATTCCATCGTGATAATCAATCATGCACGAGTCGTGCGATTGCTGACGCCGCTGTATGCATCCACTGCAAAGATCGGAAAGAATCAGAAGGGAGACTGAACAGACCTATTTAAAGATGTAACAATATTGTCGATATCAGATTTAAGTTGTTTTTTCCTAGGTGCTGATGAGTCATAACATCTATCAATAATCGAAAATCCAACATTATTTCACGAAGTATTGCCTCTTTTTTCTTATTTTAATGCGTAAACCTTGAATTTTAGCCTTTTCTTCATTATGGGTTTTCCATATCAATAAGTCTTATTTCTGTAGCTGTACTTTTTTCAACATTGATACATCCCCAAACAGAACAGATTTCGGTAACTTTGGTTTTGGTTATCTTTGTAATCAGATTTTAGGTTTCCGAATATTGTTTTCGGGTTAGGCTTTGCTCATATAAGAAATTGAAGATATCTAGATGTACCAGGGTCAGCTCAACTCGTATCTCATGGATTCAGGCGAGCCATTTCATCCTTTAGGTAAATGATGAGGCGAGGATCCCTTATCGGGGGGCCAGGTGCTTCGGGAGGGAGAGTAAAGGGAATGGAAATCCATATGGGGTATATGACGTGGCTCGTGTGCGGAAATGAACGCCCGAAAACAAATGGATCAGGAGAAAAGAGGGGGAACGAAATGCAGGGGAAGCACAGGTAGTAAATATGCCTGGGATTGGGATGAGGGATCCTGGACCCAACACTCCATCCATCCCTTCCACCATCCCAAACTCGTTTCCTCTCATTGGAACCCTGCAATGACAAGGTTCCATTCTCGGTGACAATGAACCATGAGAGGAAATGTGACATCTCTGAGCGCCTTGATAGATGAGAGAACGTCTATCAGTCCCGCCTATCACCCCACTGCATGAGTGACTGTGGGCAAGGGTCATCTGTTGTTTTTTTGTTGTCTTTTCGACGATCTGAGAATGCGATTAGAAGAAAGTCCGGGACAGATCCAAGGACGACCGCTTCATTCCTCTTGCCTGCCCTGTTCCTTCTCTACCCTCCTGATGCATGCAGTCGTAAGAATCTGCTGCTACTCTAGTGCTCTTTAGCTACAACTGTTTCGGTTTGGATCTTCCATTAGGTTTCATTTGATGTGATACGATGAATCAATAATTTATGAATTACGGAAAACTTGATTCGGAGACTGATTTTTAACTGGGAAGACCAAGTTTTGAAGATGAAGAGGTAAAGATTTTTTTTTTTTCGAGGCGAGGGTGAGTGTCCTTCGAAATAGAAAGGGACAATTAGCGGGATTTTATCGCGGGGTCCTGTCCCGCCCCTAGGACTAGGACGAAAATGGTATCTTGATAATGGGCAGGATCACTGGACTGATCCCGAGTGTGATCGAATGCAAAACTAACCCTTGGTATTGTATTCATTTGTCTAGTGCTTTGTTTTATTTGATGGGAGTTGCACCAGGAAATCACAAGTTTTTGAAAACCGTCTATGTTAATCGATTTAAGATCACAAAGTAAATTTATGCCACTTTTCGAATCCTTCAAGAGTTAGCTCCGGAACCCGTCTCACTGGTAGAATATACGCAGGAACGGTATTGAAAATGTTTTAGATTGCGAAATCGGTTGTGATTCAGGATGGGTATGGTGGGATTGAGACGATTGCAAGTGGAAATGAAAAATTATGCAGAAGGGGACGAGAATGGATAACAAACACTAGTTCCATGTCCTCCCCTACTATGAAGAAGCGTTGCCCTATTGGGGCCATGTTTCTTCAAATGGCGAGCGCGAAGGAAATTCGATGCCGGGGACCCGGGTTCGGTATGCGTGAGATAGGATCTGTCCCCAGACAATGGGGAATAAATCATGTTCATCTGGGTCTTTCCGTCGACGGTCTTTGATCTTGCGTCGTCCACTGACCACCTGTACGAGCTCCCATGAATCGTCCATCCCCTCTCCTCCCCCCCCCTCGAAACGGGGAAAGGAACATCAGAACACGACTCATCCACGCCCGGCTTTTCTGGAATTCGAGAGGGAAAGAGGGTGGGAGAAACCCGAGAGTCCCAGGAGGGATAAAGGGATCAAAAGCCTCGACCCCCCAGCCCCCCCCCCCCCCCCCCCCCCCCCCCCCCCCCCCCCTCCGACCCGTCTCGCGTACGCACAACATAGTCTCTCTCTCTCTCTCTCTCTAGCTTTACCTCGGTCTTCATCACTATCATCCTCTTAGCCTAGAAGCAATCAGGATGCACGAGGCTTTTGATCCCTTTATCCCTCCTGGGACTCTCGGGTTTCTCCCACCCTCTTTCCCTCTCGAATTCCAGAAAAGCCGGGCGTGGATGAGTCGTGTTCTGATGTTCCTTTCCCCGTTTCGAGGGCAGAGCACAGAGGGGAAGGGAAATGTGCAACGAGTGGAAGGAAATGGAACCAGGCAGGACATTCCTCATCGCCCTCTCTCAGTCTGATGGGATTCTAATCGAATCAAATCCACTGCTCGCTGCTCGACTGCAGTGCAGGGGGAAGGGGGATGTTTTCCGTTTCCCCCCCTCTCTTCATTTCATCCCATCTGCAGGATATATACTTCACGGCGACGACCCCATGTGATCTCACTTGAGAACTGTCATAGCATCGTGTACATATACCTCTCAACTTCCATTATGCCAGCAATGCCTGTGGGAGGAGAAGCAGCAGAGGTTCTTGAAATATGTTATTGTAGCGCAACCCATTTCCCGTGTCTTCACTCGCGAAAGATTCCAGATGAAACCGCTTGAATAGTCTCAAAACATGCCTCCCTCAACTCCCTTGTGTTCTCGCTGGAAAGTTCACATGTCCGGTATTTGCCCCAAGCTGGGGTTCTAATCCATTGACATTGGATGTTGAGTATTCCTATCCATCGAACTATTGTTCTACCTCGTCCAGACACCTCTTGTATGGATTAGCCAAGTATGAGTTGAGGATGAGGAAAGGATCTATAGTTAGTTTAATGTATCTTTAAGTTTTCGTTGTGCCACCTGCGCTTGCGGCCATTGTGAACATAGGGCCTAGAACTCAGTTTTGTAAATGGTGTAATTGTAGAACAAATACGCATGCGTCGTATGAAAGTACGAAAGTATCAGCATATAATTTGCATAGATTTTAGAAAGACTCTAGTTACTTCTGTTTTATGTGGGAGCTGGGAGTAGAGTTTTGTATATTGTTATGTTTTATGAAGCAGCAACATAAGCCTTAGTAATTGTCCTTGTATTAACATCCACCTATCAAAACCTATCCAATTAATTGCAATCCATATAGATGAACGCAGTGAGTGCGGGTAGATGTGAAGTGAAGGAAAATAAAACTCCAGTAGTTCAGTTTGCACAATTCACTGTGGTATATTCAGGAGTCAGAAGGAACGTACATTATAGAAATGATTTGGATCCCTTACAGAAAAAGTTTAATATATTGAAAGTGAAACCGGAAATCAACAGTGATTCATCATTTAATCACCGGTTTTCAACATCCATTCAACAGGAGTTCAACATTGGTCACTATTGAATCACTGGTGACATTTTTGTACGGGATGCCAGGCCCAGTCCACCAGACAGGTCCACGCAACCCGTTGTGTAATATTAAAATAAAAAATAATAAAAATTACCGGAAAGCCCCCGAAGTTGGACTCTGTCCGGCCGGGTCCTTACAAATAGGAAAACGAAAGTCGTGTCGTTTCCCACAATACTTTTCAAAAGTCTGGCATTTTCAGACCGAAGAAAGTTTCAACATTTACTCTATCTGACATGAGTTCTTTATCATCACTTGAGCTTGAAGACGATTTTATCAGCCATTTCGCAACTCCATACGTCAGGATGGTAAAGAAAACCGAGACTTAGCGCGTCGTTCATATTTTAGTATCGAGTGTCAGGATTTCACAATTATGTGCAATTAAAGTCGGACAAAGACTTGGTTGCGAAACGGGAATCAAATTGCTACGGAAGACAGGCAACTTTGAAGAAGATTTAGGGTGGATTTTTGAACAGAGCACTATCGGATAATGCAGCTTTATTTACCGGATTTTATCGTGCCTTTTCTCTGAAATAAAGCTGCATTATCGGATAGTGCTCTGTTCAAAAATCCATCTCTAATTTCGCTAACAGTTATGAACCTTTAAAATATATAAGTAAATAAACCTTTAACTCTTCGTTTTTGTCAAAGCACCGTAGAATGGAGCGTTCTGTCAGCTGAAACAATAAAATAAGGATATTTATGTTGCTGAATTCATCCATACGTAACACTCGAGAATCAGGAAGCGTATACGATATCCTTGTGCCAGCTGATCTTAACGCATTTTCCCCAAGCCATTGCCTATGAAACTGTCAATATCGCTCCCTCCTACTGTAGTACCCTTATCAGGTTATGATGATGATGGTGATGGTGATGATAGTGGTCGAAGTGATGTGTGGAAGGGAGTGTCTTGTGAGGTTGCACGATTTCCCCATCTGCTCCTTCACCCCTCGGTCGGACGTGATGAATGGTGGAGTTCGAGCCCCCCAAGGCTCTTTTCACTTGGGTTTGTACACTCCACTTTACCATGCATCCAACAACAGGCATATGATTCCCGAGACAAATCGGACAATAGACGGGAGGGAGGGAGAGAAAAAAGACCATTCAATATCCAGCCACCCTTCTCTCGTCTGTCGGAGGGGGGGGACGCGTATCCCGTGCTTGGTTCCTTGCTTCATGATGTTCTCTTATAATCACATTACACGAGATTAAATGGTCCTCGGGCAACTCTCTATCTCCGTTTCTCTCCCTGGACCAGTTACCATGCTGCATTTTCCCCTTGCTCGATCATCTCTTTCCTCTTTTCTTCTCTCTCGGAATGGTTTCGGTGAGGTGAGATCCATTCCTTGCCTGGGAGGTCGTTCATCATCCTCGACTTTTGAGGGATGAAGCACCTGAGGGATTTGTTTATCTAAGGCCATGTCAGCACCTCCCTCTCCCCTCCCTCTTCCTTTTCTCATCATCATGATGAGCCAAGAAGAAGGAAAAAAAAAAGTGCCTGAGGCACCTCTCGTCTCTCATTCTCAATATGAGCGACCGACAAACTCACTGACTGCATGCTTGGATGCTTGTTGCATGTATTCCATTCCCGACTAGGGGCCAGAGTAATTGGATTCTAATGAAGATGAATGGGTGACCAATGAAATATTGGGTGGTCCCCCGGTACCAATATCCCTCATGCATCTCATTTTCTCCCTCAGCCAGTAAGTCTGAATCATACCCCCCCCCCCCCAGCTTCTTCTCTTCACTCTTTTTACGCTCTTCCCCTTATTACCTAGTCAGGAGTTCCTCATGCAATAAGAATCGACAAAGCAGACTTCAGTGCGAGTCTTGCACCAACTCCTCAACTCCAAAATAAAAGGTGAAACTTACCTGGGCTGTAAGAAATCTATATATTTGAGCTTTCAAGACGTCTCCACAAACTCACTTTTCTTATTTCCCTATATGTCGCTATTTCTGCTGCTTTAGCATTGCCTTTGCGCAATCACTTATTGGGAGCACTTTAAAATGAAGTGTATCAAAGTGGTGCTGATATCGAAGTGATCCGAACAAGGAAGTATCTCTCTCGCGCTCCAGCTATCTGGTAGTTTTCTGAAGGATGTGAGAATGAAATGGAATGAAGCATGGAGAACTGAGCTGATCAGTTTATTGTCCATCAGGATTGCCAACCCAGGGATACTCGCGAGGACACGCGACGCAGGAGACAAAGTTACGTTCTTCACCGTCTAAAAAGTAGGGCCCGCAAAATAAACCCGCGCAGTCCGTTGCTGGCGGGGGATCATCGCAATCTAAGGACGTCATGATATCATTAGGCAGTGGTTCCTGCATCCATTTGATCAGTTCCCCCACACTCACGACCCACACGTCGTCGTAATTCGTGAGGACTTCATCCAGGAAACTGGAACGACGTAGAATTTAACGGACCGCACCGTTGGAGGGATGTCACAAGCATGGCTGATAGGAAAAACTCACTCATTGAGTGCAGCAAAATTATGTGTCCATTCGCCCAAGAACCAGGATGCGTGGGTATAGAGCCCGAGTGGGGACCTACCGGCGCTTTCTTCATACATTCTCCGGAAATTATTCCTCAGCAATTCTATAGCCTGATCGTAGGTCTCTGGTCTTCAAAGAGAAAAAATATTGTGAGCAATCTAGATGATAAGGGAAAGATCCGCTTTCATACAACTGAGTAGAGGACCTGTTGTCGCACTGATCGAGCATGGCACACTCCGTTCCATTCGTATCTACTAAATCCACGATCGGGACTTGCCAGAATTTTGGGAAAGGTCCCTTAGCACACGGTTCGATCTGACAGTCCTGTGACATATGACAAAAAGAGACGGAAAGAAGAGTCAGTTAAGATGTAGGGTGTGCTGAAATATGAGAAGAGGACGTTTACCAGACGAATTTTCATTCGACATATTGAATTTCATATTCTGGTCATACAAAAAATTAACTTGGTCTATATGTTCAAATCCATTTCGCACAATGTTGTTAGAGAGTAGAGATGCCGAAGAGACATACGAGTGCACTCACAAGGAATTCAGATTCGCTGTAGTCTACTTCATAAGTGAACGGCCAGAGTCCTTGGTCCATGAGAGTGCGAGTCGGTCGAGATGCATCGTAAATGAAGTTATTTTCGACCAGAGCTTGGTAGTATTCATCTCCAGATGTCTGAAGGAAAGGTACTCGAGCACCCTTGATGTAAGAGCCATTGAAGTTGGCGAACTTGGCAACGATTTGTCGCAGCCCATCCATCTCCAATGCCACATCGGCCGCCGGAAGATCCTCCCAATGCGTCACTGGTGTTCGATGGCTTCAATTCCCAGGAATAGATGGAAAGAAGTCTATACGAGGGCACGCGGTAGCAAGTTTAAATGCTATTTCACACTCATACCTTATGGAATGGGAGGCGATTTCATAACCCCTCAAATGAAGATCGTGAACGTGCTGATAATTGGAAAATTCGTGAGAGAGGAAGAAAGTCGTTCCAATGCCGCATCCATTCGGGTTAAGTTTTGACGGGGTGCCATCTTGGAATAGCAGTTCCTTGTACAAAGGGTACGTCACATCCGTCACTGCGTCATCAAATGACAGGACTATGAACTATAACATGAGAAAAAGCAGTTGCATGTATGAACTTGAAACGAGAAACAAAATTTCTGGGTTAGAGGGCAGAATGTGAAAGTCACCGACTGACCTGAGGGGTTCGGTCGACGGGGAGGCCATCAGGAGGATAGGAAGAAGGACAGTTGCAATCAGGGATGAAGCAGGCATCCTGGGGACAAAGGGGATCTGTGAAAAACTCTTGGAATTGTCCCCATGGAATCCCTTGGAGGAAGAAGAAAGCGACGACTTGGACACCCAGTACTCTCATGGTGGTACTCTTCAAGGATATACCTGCATTCTGACGCGCTCCTGTCCTTTGGGATCTAGAAATATAGCCCTATGCGTCATACGACGAATAGGGACCAAAATGTGTTCAAATTCCCGAGGTCTTGCGACATTCTCACGAACCTCTTATCTTGTGCATGTTTGGAACTGGACTTTTCATCCACCTCTGATATAGATTTCCTCCTCGCACTGAAGTGGTATTTTTTCCCCTTCCAAATATTCTATTCTGTACAAAGATAATCCTCTTTGAACTAGAACCACCGATCGTCGGAACTTCTGCATTGTCATTTTGTATGATTTCTCCAATAAGGTTGATTTCGTACTCCTGCTGTACTGCATTGTAAAGCATGCTAGACCTTTGGCTTTAATTGCAGAATAGATTATTATTTCTTTATATATATATTTTCACTTTCGGATAGTGAATATGTGGAATGCTTCAGGTGAAGATATAGTTGCTGTCTCATCCTTTGAGAGCCAATTCAGTTATGAAGTTTTTCCTGTCAAATTTTCCCTTTTTATGTGTAGGACATCCATATTATCATCTAATGTGCAAATCGATCTCTAATTTCACTATTTTTGTGAATATCAGATGAAATCAGACTACTTATTGGTTGCCATGCATGCCATTGGGTGGACAATGTTAATTTGTAACCCCTGCCTAAGGACAACTGCCTCTTGGGATGATTTTACAGTTGCAATCTGTGAAAACTAATTAATACTTCTCTCAATACAAGTGAGAGAAAGGATTAAGAAGAGGATATTTCTCTTCATGGACTAGCCGAAAAATGGAAGCAATATAGCTGGAAGTCAATAGGCAGGTGATTGCCATGTTCCCGCCAAAAACTTTCCGTGAGAGAGTCCCGCAATCTTTGATTGCGGGAGGAATTGGGTAGGATCAGGACTCGACTGAGACTTTGAGTCTTAGTATGGACACACATTCCTCACGCATCCTAACTTAAAATTTCAACATTGATCCCTGATAATATGATCGTTCTTACAATTCAACGAGAGGGGATTTTTCGGAAGGCAAAATGGGTTATTCAAAACCGCGAAGGACGCCCTCCGTACACTCGTACCTTCTCCACTGTCTTTCAACCCAAAGCTCTTGACTTCTTGATTACGCAGTCGATGTAAATTAGTTTCCACCTCTATTTCCTATGCGAAATAAAATTATGTACTTGTTGCGAAGACAAGTGTCTGTGTTAGAGCATGTGGGTGGCTTGGCATCTTCCACTTTATAATGCGTAAAATATTTAACGAGTTGAGAGGATTGATCCGATGCAATCTCCGGATTGCTTTCCTTTCGGAACAAATTTTATTTTAAAACTATTCTTCAGTTCATGTAGTTACTTTTTTAAATTTAGAAACTCCGGTGCCGAGATTAATGCTCTGTCTGCCCATTGCAGAAAGAGTAAGCGTGGTCATGTAGCTGAGGCTGCAGTTGCAATTTGGCCAGGCCCATACGCTGGGGTTTCTTTTTCTCCCCTTTCCAGCAGCAAGGAAGGCTAATTTTTATCATCCTTGTTGCTACTGTTGAAACTTGAGAAAGAGCCTGTATCTGGCAGCATGCGACTAATTGATACACATATGTTTGAACAAATCATCGAGAACGTTGGTAGATCGATTTTGAATCTGATGCCTCTTGGGGTTTGCTCATCGTACCAGCTGCTCTTAGTTGTAATCCTCAAAAGTGCGTAACTCATATTCCCAACAGAAAAGTTCTGAAATCTGTTATAATGCTCGCCATAATCCCTTATTGCTTTTTAGGTGTTGGCTTACAGTGAGAGCATCCATGGAAAATGGCATTTCACAGAGATTCGGGCCATCTTCTCCCGTCGCTATCTACTCCAAAATGTCGCATTGGAAATTTTCCTTGCCTCCCGGAGTGAGTCCTCTCTCTCGTTCCCCTCATAAATACGGTCGTAGATGTCGTAAGATTATGAGCGAAAGTGAGCAAATAAAAAAACCTGCATCTGTTACATTCTTGCAGCGGCAGTGATGTTTGCATTTGGGGATCTAGGGACGGTTCGTCGAGTGGTACGGGCTCTCCCTCGCGTCGGGGTCGGCATCAAGTACGGACTCCCACAAACCCGGTTCGTCGAGTACCTGATCAGAACTCTTTACGACTAAATAGCCGAACTAAGTTACTTTCTAGGTCCTTTGATTCTTTCGAAGCAATGTCCTACCTACTGCATTATTCTCTTATCGTTCTTTCATCGCAAAGTTAATTTACGTTACAATTACGCAAAATATGGTTTACAAAATGTGGTGGTTCATTTCTTGCAGTAATTTATAACTTAACTTACTCGTCGCTTTTTTCAACGAGTAACTCCTAACCGAACTTAGTCACTCTTCCAGAGTACCTTAACCGCAATGTGTGGATAATTGCCATGTCTTAGCATTGGGAATTCCTTCTTGGATCTAGGAGAGCATCGTTGATGGTCGGGAGGCAATTGTTCCGGGCTTCAAATATGACTCATAAGTGGCAACGGAGGGAGATCTCCAACTTCGAGTACCTTATGTTCCTTAACACCATCGCCGGTATGTGTTTTCTTTTTCTCTTTCCTTTCTTCAATTCAAAGTTAAAGTTATCTGTTTCTCTCTTCCCTTCGCCTGTGATGTGCAATGTCATGAGTGGGATAATCCATTCATCCCCTCTAGTTGGACCTCTATGTATTCCATCGTCACTGCAGGTCCTTCGCAAAGCATTTCCCCTCTTGACTCGCTGAAGGTTTTGAGGAAAAGGGAGAGAAGGAAAAAGAAAGGAAAAAGAACTTTTACAAGCACCAGACAGGCTGCAGAGAATGCAATAAATTTTCTGTCAATGACTCCCTGCAATTTTCCAACCTCCATCCCCGTTGTGTAGATATACCTGTATCTAAATATTTAAATCCTTCTTCATCCCCTTGTCTCCGTGTTTGAAGTCTTCATTCTCCCTCTCCCCAGCCCTAGATTATTACCACTCAGCCCAGCCTCCCTTGTCTGCGATATTGTGCTTTGTTTTCTCTCCTCTTGTTTCATTACTTTCTGTTCTGCATCCAGGGAGGACATACAACGACTTGAATCAGTACCCGATCTTCCCATGGATTCTGACCAATTACGAGTCGATGGAGCTCGATCTCAGCCTCCCGTCCAACTATAGGGATCTCTCCAAGGTCAGTCCCGAGTTTCGAGTGCTAACGAACGAGGCGAAAGAACTGGACTGGGAATGATCGATTGCATGATTGTTCGGAATGCAGCCGATCGGAGCATTGAACCAGGGTCGGAAGGAGTTCTTTGAGGATCGCTTCAACACTTGGGATCACGAGGGGATTCCCCCGTTTCATTATGGCACTCATTATTCCACTGCCGCCTTTGTCCTCAACTGGCTCGTCAGGCTCGTAAGACCGCATTTTCTGTCACATGGAGGCATAAGGCGATATGTTGCATGCACTTCTGTTCTTTTATAGTGGAGATACATTCGTATTTGAAAATGTCCTTATACTCGTGAAAGTATTGCCTAAGGCCTCCTTGTTATTTTTAAACGACTCTCTAGCTTTCATGCTTTCCCGTATGTTGTAAACCAGATTTTTGCTGAATCTTGAACGAGCTTATTTACTTACTTTGGGAAAATGGAAAATCTTTGAAGTAAACCGAAGTTAAGAATACTGACCGCCCTCGTCGGTCATCATCCTCCCCTCGATTCCATCACCTCGTTCTGGATCCTTTCCCAATTGGATGCTTTCAGGAGCCGTTCACGACCATGTTTCTGTCGCTACAAGGAGGGAAGTTTGATCACGCGAATCGAATGTTTTCGTCAATGGAATGCGCGTGGAGGAACTGCCAACGAGACACCTCCGACGTGAAGGAGCTCACGCCGGAATTGTTCTACCTGCCGGAGATGCTGGTGAACATGAACGGGTATAATCTGGGTCGAGACGAGACGGGAAAGGCTTTGGGGGATGTTCATCTCCCTCCTTGGGCACAGACTCCC
Organism: Darwinula stevensoni; assembly: GCA_905338385.1. Classification (NCBI taxonomy): domain Eukaryota; kingdom Metazoa; phylum Arthropoda; class Ostracoda; order Podocopida; family Darwinulidae; genus Darwinula; species Darwinula stevensoni. The sequence goes on from CAJPEV010000242.1 coordinate 101,719, forward strand.
GAAGAATTCATCCGAATCAATCGCATGGTCCGTATCTTTCTCTCGTTCAATGCAGAAAAAAGGACAACTGGGATATATTGATGTTCTGACGGGGGTTGGATTTTGGGACAGGCCTTGGAATCCGAGATTGTCTCTTGCCAGCTTCACCAGTGGATTGATCTCATATTCGGATACAAGCAGCGAGGTGAGACTTTACATGAACAAATCCATTTAAACCCTTTATCCTTTCTGAAACCTGTACTTAGGGAACGCTTGAGAATAAATTTTCCGAGTTAACATTTTTTTAAAGTTTGGTCTGGTGTTCCCGTCCAGGAAAAGTCGCAGAGGCTCGTCCTCCCTTTCGTGTTTTTTTTTTTTTTTATCTTCCTCTTTACGAGGGAGGGATGGAAGAAAGCATGCATAGGGGGAAGGGAAATGTCTTTTTGGGTGGAAATTCCTTTTTCTTTTTTCTTCCTCTTGAGGCGCGTGTCTCCCTCCTCCCCCCCAAGACTCAGTCTGGCGCCGAGAGGAACCCGTCGTCTTCTTCATCAAATTCCTCGTCTCTTGAGACTTCGAGACGTTGCCCCATCTGGGTTTGATAACGGGTCTGCTTCCGCTTATTAGAACCCGTTTTCCCCCCACCCCCCTCTCTTTTCCCTTATCTCCCTACTTACAAATGAGCCCTCCGGGGACGCAACGGGTTGGGTCTTTGGAATCTCGTATGGTCCCGGGGTTCAAAAGCATGTATTCCGAATGTCCCGTCCCATTGTGATGATCTATTCGTCTAGGTCCGGAGGCGGTGAGGGCGACTAATGTCTTCTACTACCTCACATATGAAGGACTCGTGGATTTCGACTCCATCACTGATCCCCTCATGCGAGAAGTGAGTCGAGGATACACATTGAAATTTACTTGCATTTGTAGGACCGAATGAGCCGAATGCATTCGGTCTGTCTGTGTCCAGGCAGTAGAGAATCAGATACGAAGTTTCGGGCAGACGCCGAGTCAACTGTTGATGGAGCCCCATCCCCCGAGGGCATCTGCCATGACCCTTGTTCGTATATTCATTCCTCCTGCCCACCTTTCTCGCCTCCAATTCCTTTTTCCATGTCGATTAATGGAAAATGATCTGTGCCTTACAGAGTCCGCTGATGTGGACGTCGCCTCCCGATGATGTTTGCATGGTGGTGAAGTTCCCAAGTAACTCGGCAGTTATCCACGTGTCAGGGAACACCTACCCTGCCCTCCCACATCCCGCTATCCTCACGGTCACTAGTGCCGGTCACTTCGCCGTAAACCGCTGGCACAATCTTCCCTATCCTCCTGGTTAGTCCTACCATCTCTCAACAGACAGAAAGAGTCAGAGCTTGGCAAAGCGAAGCATAGGTGTCGTCCTCACTTCCATTCATTTTTGTAATCTGCATATAAATGTTTCTATCTTGTCCTTTTCTCCCCATTGAGTGCAAACAGGTTTTCGAGTTTACCCGTTTCATCCCACATTTATGGATGAAGCGATATGATTGCATATCACAGACGACGTGGCTGTATTGGTCTAGGAGTTGGTGATAGACTAGATTTGTGTGTTATAGGGAGTGCAAGAGGGAGTGAAGGGGGAGGTGGAGGTGGAGGAGGTGGAGAAGTTGGGAGTTCTGCATCGTCATCTTTATCTTCTCCCACAAGTCTGCCCCTATCACTTGACCCTGTACTTTGTGAGTATATAAGCCTTTTCTGAGGTGATCTGTCTCGAAGAAAGGGCATTGCGTTATTGAATCGTTCTGTCTTCCATGTTAGCCTTAATAGCTGGAAACACGGTGCCAAGTGTGAGGAGGTCCCTTGGTAACAACTTCAGCCAGAAGGTTCGACTTCGCCACTCTCTTTTCATTTCAACAGTGGATTCTCGATTCATCATTGCCGGGGGATTCTGGGACAACAGTTTCCGTGTCTTCAACACGGACAATGGTGAGTCCCTGGTCTTTAGTTTTCAACATCTTTGGCATATTTACAGTGTCTAATTTTCACTACCTCCATTCCATTCATCTTCACAGCAAGGATCGTCCAGATCATATTTGGTCATTATGGGGTGGTGAGGTGCCTTGCCCGATCAGAATGTAATGTCGTCTCAGACTGCTTGGTTGCATCTGGATCCCAGGATGCGACTGTCCGTCTCTGGCATTGGAATGCTCGAGCACAGCTGATAACAGGTGATGGGAATGGGTTGGATGCTCCATCTCCAAAAGCCATCCTTACAGGACATGACAGCCCCGTCGTGGCGCTTGTCCTTTCAGCCGAACTTGGTCTTGTTGTCTCGGGTTCACAAGGTGATCTCTCTCTCCTTTCTCATCTCACTCTTCATTTCTGTTATAGGAGTAATGTCTACCATGCCTTATATACCTCACAGGCGGGGCAGTTCTTGTCCACACAACGCATGGGGACCTCTTGCGGTCCTTGAGGCCTCCAGGAGACTTCCTTTCCCCAGATCTCATGACCCTGTCACGTGAGGGACTGGTCGTTGTCAAATATGATGCTGGAAATCTGGCCACATTCACCATCAATGGGAAGCTCCTTCGTCATCAATCTCACCACGATCATCTCCATGTGAGTGCTATTTCCATTGCCCCTTATATGCAATGATGGTGACTGCTGCCATGAGCACCATGTATTGTGTTTGGCTGTAGAGTGTACTTGTGAGTCGGGATGGAGAATACCTGATGACTGGAGGTGAGAGAGGAGTGGTGGAGGTGTGGAGAACCTTCACCCTTGCTCCTCTCTATGCATTCCCACAATGCGATAGCCACATCCGAACACTTGCCCTCTCCCATGATCAGAGGTCTCTCAGCTCTCCTTCTCTTTCTCTGAGGAAGAAAGAGAGTCTTTTTTATATTTTTATTTCCAATTCTTTTCGTTTCAGATACCTGGTGGCTGGATTGTCATCTGGGTCCCTTGTGGTATTCAACATTGACTTCAACAGGTGGCATTATGAATACCAGCAGCACATCTAGCTAGTCACTATCTGCAGCCTTTCCTTTTTTTTCTCTGCCTCTTCATCCCCCACTTCTTCACCTTCACTTTCTCAGTGATCAACTAGCAGGGATGAAGGGATTTCTTCTGTGGACACTGTATTGCTCAGCTACTTATATTATGGGAGAAGGGTTTCTCTTGTTTTCTCACTTGTTCCATGAATCCCATGATTTGCACCCTCATCTCAGCTCTTTTCATCTGTAGAGAGGATATTTTTCACAATGGCCTTTCCCATCTTCTCAAGTTATTAGTCATGGTTGTGATGGACTGCATGGGTCTCAAGTTGGCAGCTTCAATGTGAGAAGCCTAGGAGAGAACCTCTTCAGTGGTGACAATAGTCATGTGCCAAAGCACAGGAAATTCAATATTTGTTTGCCACATCCAGGTAGCTTGCAGGCAGCACTGTCTTCTTGTGTCATTCTTGTGTTTGTTCACATAGTTGTGTGATTGTACTTGGACAGTGTGCATGCTCTTTTAGGTATTCGTGTTGTGACACCAGAAATCAGAGAAAAATCCATCCAAAAAAATCACATGGTGACCATTTAAGTCTTGATCTAAATTTATGGCATTCCCACCATGTGATCCCATCCATCCATCAAATACCGCCCAAGGAAAGGTCCCATGTTAACATTCCATTCTAATTTCAGTTCCTCTCACTCCCTTCTCTCTGCCTCCTCTTTTGACATCCGCCATCATGTCCTGTATGATGTCAATGAATTCTGAACTACCAGAATCCCCCTCATTATGAGGGTCTGAGAAATTTCCTCCCTTCCATTTTTCATTTGTTACTCTGTTCCACTTCTCATTTGTTGTTGTGCTTATTTTATGCCTTGATGAAGGGATTATGGTTATGGCTTATTATTATTATTATTATTAATATTAATATTATATTATGGCTGGTTATAGTTCCTTTTTATGAGGATTGTGAGTTTTCTGATGATTGTGATTTCTTATGATGATGATTACACCATGTGTAAATGAATCCTGATAAGTATGAAATGCCATGAAATGAGATGGAGTTTTGGTGATATTTTACAGATGAACTGGAATAAAATCTTGAGAGACAAGACAAATCTCAGTCTGCAAGACAATTGATTTTGCTTTATTGTGTCTGAGAAAGGTTTCAGCTCACTATTCTGTGAATTGACATGTTATTCTTGCACAAAAAATGGTGTAATGTAATGGAGGTACTGGGACATGAAGTTCCTGGTCAATTAAGACTTTAGGAACCTCTTTCTGATATGGACAATTGATAATTAGACCATAACTTGATTCATTTAGATAGGCTGGTCTTCGTGCTTTCAGAAATGCTACCAAGTTAATTCTAAAGTGGCATAGACAAGTGATGTCCATGACACATCCAGATGCAATGTGAAATCCTCAAGTAATGCTTTTCCTAAAGCTGTGGAGGATTTTGCACGTCAGAATGATTGCAAAAGAATTTGTTCAAGGTATTTGACAGGTATAAGCTTAAGAGTTCTCACCTGTTTCCTGCCCTTTGATTCTGAGTTTTTACTTTATTTCTTCTTGAACTTTTTTTATTTCCTGACATTGCAGGGTAGAAGTTTATAATTTCCCTAGAATTGCGCAAATGGTAAAAGCGAAACATCAGCTTCCAGCTAAATTCAGTTCATGTTGCCCCTACGACAAGTACGAAGGATTTAGTTGCAATGCTGTCCGACATGTATTCTTTTGTATTGATGGAAATTCTTCTCATAAGGATTTCCTTTTTTGTTCCATTTTGTTACGCTGCCTCTGGAACCAGGGACGAGGGTGCAGTTAAAGGCTTATTTTTATCGTCACTTTTCAGTTATTGGATGAGAAATTATTTCGCAGAGGTCCTTTACCCGATAGTCCCTAATGGCCGATAAGGCACTACATTTCTGGCTTGCTCATTTTCTCTTAACTCCCGCCTGGATGATTTCATGCAGAAGTGCGTCGTTGATAAAATTTTCGAGAAGGCTTGCAGACGGATAGGAGTGATGCAACTAGAACTCCGATTAATGTCTCTTCTCGCGGCTGCTGCGATCGCCCGCGTGACGGAAACTAAAAGACTAGGAATCTTTCTGTGACAGCGTTCTTTCGTGTCTAGTGAATAGCTTATTTTTTGTCTCTTTTCGTCCGTTTCGCAATCAAATCGAAATAACTTTTTGTGTTCGTGCGATGCGTTTCTCGCAGAAAATACAGAAAGGAAGAACCAAGAGTCGGGTGAAACCACCATTGCTATAGCTCAACTATTACAATTTCCGCTTTATATTTCCGCGACGCTTCTATTGTTTCGCTACGCATTTTTGGACATCGTTCGCACCGATTCAAGAGAGGCGACTCGTGCTGGTAGATTTGAGAGGAGTGGCGAATGAATGAGATGGATTATGAAGACCTGAGCCGATCGGTTTAATCTCCATCGGGATAGCCGACACAGGGATCGTTAGGAGGGCATCGAAAGCAAGAGGAAAAGTAGCCTTGGAATATCGTAGGACCCTCACAGGATGTAGCCACTACCGTGGTTGGCAGGTGTGCCTTGTATGACGTGGTATCGCGAGATACCGAGGCCATCATCCACTCCATCATTTCGGTTCCCTCCGCATTCACGATCCATCTGTGATCGTACTCTTCGAGAGCGTCCTCCAGGAAACTTGGGAAAGTGGTTCAAAAAATCTTGGACCCCACAGCAAGCTATATAATATCCAATGCTGTTGCCGCAAATAAAAAATGTGATCCATGCATGTTTACACGAACAGCAATGCTACCTGCTAACAAAGATTGGCAACAACGATATTTGAACCGGATAATTTTTTTAAAACCAAAATTGGCCAGTTAATTTTGGCTCAAATTTTGCACAATGCATTTGCCCTCTGAACCGCATGTCAGGCCACCCCAAAATTCATCTTACCATTCCGGAAGACCATCAAGTATGGGAAGGAGTGTGTCAACATGTGTGTAGAAAGCGGTGATTTGTGACGAAGACCACTTCATCCAGTGTGTTAAACCTGAAAGCTCTTGAATCAATCCGAAAAATGCAGCGATTGATCAGTTCAGAGGGTGAGCTGCGATATGCATTTAGCAAAATGGAGGCTTCTTTTAAATTTTGCTACAATTGCAGATTAGGCTCGAATTTAAAAAGTTATTAAATTGATTATTAACTAAAATAAACCTTGCTCGCAAGGAGCATTGCTGAGCATGCAGACAAATCTGCGATACAAATTTATTCCATCCAACAGTATTTGATATTTTATTATTTTCATATGAGATCCAATATTTTTTAGACCACCTTACAAAGTGAAATAAAATTCGAGATCCCACTCTCATCTGCGTCCGAACGTTGATCATGCGAACGATCGGATATCCAACCAAAAAAAAAACAAACAACTGGAGTATCAGCCCAGGTACAGATGAGTCATTCTACTGGTCACTACCGGCACTTATCAATTTGCCATTGGTGACCATAGTCACTGCTTTACAACCAGATGCCACCACCCTAATATCGTCAGTGAAGCTTCATTGGCTCTCCAGATGTAAGAACGTAGATTTGAATGTTGTCACCTACACAATAGAGAGCTATTGCAACTAATACGGAATAAATAATTATAGGGTACACCTACCTAATTCTGTGATAGTCGCACCTATAGTCATTCACAGTTAACTGTTACAGTTTAGGTAATGCCATGAATGCCCGTTAGATAGCAGCACTTTAGGCCTATTTAAATGATGTATCTATTAATAAATGCTAAATTTATTTAGTATGCATCATTTAAGCGTAGTTTCATTTTCACCAGTCTTTCCAGTCCTTAGTATCACAGAATCGGGTTGTTTTACCCTATATGCTGTATGTAATCGCGTTGCTGCATTCATAATTTTTTTTTAGCGAGAAAAAGCGACGTATTACATTGTAAAACGCAGTACCTGTTATCGCAACGCAAGTATATGTTACGTTCTGTCCCATTCACATCCGGCACATTCTGTCCCGTTCACATCCGTTAAATCCGTAATCGAGACTTGCTAGAAGCCTGGGAAAGGCCCTTCTGGACTCCGGTGGACCTCACCATCCTATGACAGGGAAAACAGACGTAGATAGGATAGTCCGTGAACGCTGTACGGCACGAATTACCGTAATTGAGAATAATCGCCAGCTCACGATACATCGCAGACGAAGCCATTATGGACCAGAGCTCGGACGAATTCACACCGAGAAGTCTGAAGGAAAAGCGCTCGGGCACAGTCAATGGAAGAGTTATCGATTTTGGCGAACTTTGGCTGCGATTTTTCGCCTCCATCCATCTCCAATGCCGCTTCGGCCTCCAGACCTTCTCAGCGTGACATTTTAATTCATATTTTATTCATACAGTATTTGGTGGCTTCGATTCTCGAGAGAAAGAGGTCCACGCCAGATCAGACAGGGTAGCAAGTTTAAACGCTATTCCTCAGCCTTACCCGATGGGATCGGAGGCGAGTTCGAAGCCCTTCTCATAAGTGTCATGAACCAATTTTTTATTGAAATATTCGCGAAAGCGGGACTCCGTTAGGACATCCATTTGGATTCAGCTCCAAAACTGCTCTATTGATGGTGGAGAGGGGGAAGGGGGGGGGGGGGGGCCGTGCCAAGAGTACACCTCAGTCGTTATTGCATCATTAATGAAGAGAGAGGGTTTTTAACCGATCAGCCCCTAAAGAAAAGAAAGATCTCTGGAGAAACGGATGCGATGTGCGAGTTTGCTGACATCGGGGATAACTTTGACGGGACCAGGAGAGAGGGAAGGAGGAAAGAGGGATAGTTCCTATTGGAGGAGGGAAGAGGGATAGTTTCTATTATAGAGAAAGTACACTGTTAGCAGAAAGGGTTCAGGGTTTAGCCTAGGTGAAGAATAAACCGTAAAAGACGGTTAGATGACTGCGGATCGCCACTTAAAAGGGTTAATTAGGTGATTATATTAAATGTGATGAATTCTTTATATCCTTTTCGATTGAGAGGGTTAAACATTTAACTTTTTCGTTTTATTAATCTTGTGAGTGGATAAATGAGTATCCATGAGAACAGAAGAAATATCTATCCCTTTTGGAGTTAAATATACTAGTATTAAGTTCAAATACCCATTTTAGTGAAACATAGGAAGTAAATATAATGTAGAATAAGAGGCAGTAAGATGGGCCATTTGAGTTGAATATTGTCCAGACTCCACAAGCAGGCATATATTTTTTGGTACACCTTTCTTTTTTCTAGGCCTTTTTGAAGCCTGGATTCTGTCAACTCTCTTCAGATGTGAGAAGATGTAACACAAAATTGCAAGATTTTTATAGGCCTAAAGGTTTCTGTGCTCTCTATCTTAGAAAGTTTAGCTGATAAGTTATGATATGTAATGTATGTCCAAGCTACTCTGATATTTAATTATCCATTGGGCTTGAGATACTTGAAGTAGTCTTTAATTCCAATTCCATCCTTCAAGGAGTTTATGGTTAGTTTCCCACTTTAGGACTGGCTTCATTTTCCTGTGAATAAGATCATATTTTATTGATCCTGGAGTAAATTTCTGTGGAGTCATTGTGGGAGTGTCTTGTGTAATACTTGTATGGTAATCATGCAACTTCCTGAGAAGAATGGAGTTTTAATTCTAAAGATTGTGTTGCTACTCTGAAAATACCCAGCATATTTGAATTTTTGCATGATTTGTCTGTTATATTTTAAATGCAATTTTTCAAGAGAAGGAACTAACACTTACTTATGGATAGTCCAGTATATAGGAATTATTGGCTGACTCATCCAGCATTAGATTATTTCAGTTTTTGCTCTTGATATTAAGGTGCAAAAGTTATAATCTGAAGAGCTGAATGGGCAAAGTGTAGTTAAAAGTGAATCCTTGCAGCTCCCTGTTATCTATTTAAGTAAACCAGAAAGGCTCACTGGATTCCTTGACAGATCCTCAATATGCTCATAATAGAAGTGTATCAGCTGTGCACTTAAATATATTGTGCATATCACATTCAGTATTTCCTAATCTGAATAGAAATATCTGGATTTCAGGATATTATTAACTAACCCTGTTTTCTTAGTTTTGCAGTTCATAGTGACTCATGTTTAGAGAATATGAATGTGAGGAGCTGGAACTAGTGGAACAGAGTGATCCTCTGATGAATCCTGCTCCAAGAGGATAAAATGGTTTCTTTGGTTGTGGTTCATGTTGACATTCTGGAAATGATATGAGGAGTAATTGTGTAAAATGGCTAAAGGAATAAATCTCTTGCGTTTGAGAATTTTTTGGTTGGAATGTATTACTTTTGAATCTCTACAAGGGAAGGAGTCAC
>CAJPEV010000242.1:112274-155958 GCA_905338385.1 Darwinula stevensoni
CCCCCCCCCCCCCCCCCCCCCCCCCCCCCCCCCGAGGAGTCGCATCGGCACGGGATGGTTGACTCAGGGGAAGGGAGGAAGGAATCGCGTTCTTTGTATCCGTTTTGCATAAAAAATTAATATTTTTTTTTTTTGAACGGAAAATTTCGAGATGACCCTCGTATCGGTGATGGAGTTTCACTCCCTTGGCCGAAGGGAGTGGAAGGACTCGACGATCGCAGGGAGCATGGAACGCCCCGACGAGTTCGGGCAGCGATGCGTCTTCGTTTCGCCTTCAGCGAATGCAGACGAGAGAGGCAGACAGAGCCACAGGCGTCCACGCGTCTTCTTCCGGGGGCCATGACGACCCCATGGGGCACCCAAGGGCATTGCATCCAGCATTTCCCCCCCCCTCCCCCCCCCTCCTCGTGCATTCCCCCCTCTTCATTTTTCTTCAGAATGTGTCTGCTGGTTTATCCTAGTCATCGAATTGGTTTATGTTTTATTTATCGAGTCCGAACGAGAGGAGTCTTGGACGCACGTTTCAGCGTGTCCGTGCATGAATGTCGTTACGTAATGTGGCTTTTTGCGTTTTTTACGTAATGCGGCTTTTTATCGTTCCTTCGGGGTCTGAGGATTCCTGCTCTTATTTTTTCTATCTAATACGGCTTCTGTAATCCTTCAGTGGGGATTCTACTCCTTTGTGGATTAGCCAAAACGTATCCATTACATCTTCTCACCAAATTATTTTCACAGTCCTACAATTTTTTTCCTTTTCTTTTTCTCTGCCTTTTCCCCAAAGTTCGAATAAGGGGTGGCAAGAGTGGGCACCTGCTATAAGGCGCCACAAGGAAAAAACCCCCCAGATTTTGCAAAAGCGAAAAAAGCCACCCGAGGCAAGAAAAAAGAAAGATTCACCATTAAAACATGAATCCAGCTATTAAGCGAAACAATGGGAAAAGGCTTTTTATACCTGTCTCCCAAATTCATTGACCTTTCCCCCTTTCTCTAATTTTTGAAAGTATTAAAATAATGTAAATCTTTCACTTCTTCCTCACAAAATTTGAATTAAAGTCTTAACGATCCTTACCGTAGTTAAAAAATATACATGCTTGCCCCTAACTACAGTTTAATTTATTCGACGCTGTGCTTAAATCACCATGTCAAAAATAGAAATTTCATATTTAAAACGCGAACTGCAAACGTCAATAGCGTTTGAATAGTGTGCACAACGTAAATTAAATTAATATTTTAAAATGCCGCTTAAAATTATAAGCTATCGCTTTTCCATGGTTCCATCTCGGATGGCTCTTATGCCAATCTGGGTATCTTTTGTCATTATTTCTGGTCTCGTCTCGGCCCCTACGTCTCGTAACTGCGGAAAGCGTTGACGGTACGCGCACGTTGGGGTACGTGCAGTACGTGCACGTCGGGGTACGACCCAGACGGCACACCACCTTGGGCCCACGTCGGCCGCGAGTGGGGGAACGCGAGCCCACATCGGCTTTAATGCGGCAGCCATCGTCTCTCATATGGCGGAGCCATCTATCTCAGCCATCGGAAGAAACAAGGTTCGGACGAGGGAAGCGAGATGCCGCAATATTTAGCACGATTTCGGTGGTATCGGTTCGTGAAGTGACTTCGTGGAAGTTTCGATCACTTTCCGTGCCACCCACAGACAGCGTGACACGAGGCCGATATTAAACGCTGACGTGCGGCACGACTTCGAAGCGCTTAGAAGAGGCCAAGAGAAAGCTTCTTTATTTCTACGTGACTTTTTGATCCCGTTCCGGGAATTCTGGCGGGAATTCCCTCTCGACCCAACGGGGAAACCTCGCACGAGTCTGCATCCGAGGCGTTCTCCTTCTTCGCGGGATTCCAACCCGATCGCGACTCGATCGTCCGTTTCGCATCTGGTTCTTTTCCCGCTCGTGGAAGTGCCCGTCGGGTGAGATCCTATGAGATCCTGTGAGATCCTGTGAGATCCTGTGAGATCCCTTCCCCGGATCGCATTGGGCCCGCGTTGGGGCGTGGCGTGCACTCTGCCGGAAGATATTCCATTTAGAGTCGGTCTAGGAGCTCAGGCAGCACCCCAGCTTTGTGAATCGGAGTACCGAAAGACCACGTTTAAGTCTATTTGCATAAATTTCCGAGAATCGGATGGGATCGTAAATTACAAAGGGTAAAGCACCCAACGGTGGATCGTTACCATGGGTCCTTTTCGTTTGAGTTGATCGATGGAAGGGAAAGGGAGACGGCGGTTCCTTCTCGATCCTTCTATTGCTGGAGCAGATGAAATTTGAATGTGGTGCATGGCGTCCTGTGGCTGAGTCATGGTCTCAAGCCACTTGACATAGCCTACTGCCGTTTTTCTATCTCTAAAAAAAGTTTAGATTTTTCATTCTCCATTGCATAAAAGTCCGTGCCGAGTACGCACTGCAGTAGTTTCCCGCGAGCGAGGAAGACGATGTTGTTGACACACAGGAGGAAAAGTGAGGTTACATTCTCCAAAAAATTAAATAACATGAAAAAATATTTTAAAAATACAGCCTAATGCAGTCGACTCCCCAAAATGGAATACCGCTTAATTACCATTCCCGCCAGGCGAATCCGAACACGGATTTCACGATCTCGCGAACGAATTGCCGTTGGGAACCGGCCACTTGTGACTTCGATGGCGAAATCCTTCTTTATTTGGTTTTGGTTCTGATTTTAATGAGCCCTTTGGTTTCAGAGCAGATCTTCGCCGTTCGCTAATTGTGAAATGCTTCATCTGCAGGGCCAGAATGAGGAGTTTTCTGGGGGAAAAAAAAAATCGAATTTCAACTGTGATTCAAATTTCAAGCAGATTGAAAAATATATCAGCTCAAATTTCTATCATGCACACAAAGGAGACCTGCGATGGAATGTAACAATGTGGGATAACAAAGGGGATAATCTGATTAAGAGGAAGCAGGCGAATTCATGTCGTTCGGTGTCCTCCGAGAGAATGAAATATTATTCGGCGTGAAGTTGAAATTGCCCGAGCGAGGTAATAACATTCTGCGAGACGATGATAATCATGCTAATCCAACGCCTCGAGCGATGTAAATTAGATTGGGAATTTATCGAGAATGCAAATAGAATGCAAATTTCACGTCATGAATTTCTCAGAAAGATTTCTATTTTGCACTGTCCTCGTGCGATCCTTGATATTGATTTCTTTGCAAAAGTGACCATTAATTTGTCGTAATTGACGTTGAAGCATGGCATAACTGTAATGCCATTTAGTCGAAAGCTGGTTCTACATATTGTGATTATGCCGATATTTCTACTCGATATTGAAAGGAAGAGGAATAGTTATCTATTGCATGCCACTTTCAGATTGGAATTATTTCATGCATGACAGCAATTATGTGCGAGGAAATATTTGCGCATGACTAAATAAAAATTGGCATCACTTTGATATAATTGATGCAAATTAGGCAGATGCGTGCGACGGTGAAAAAATTCATCCGTACAATCGCCATTGCATAATATAGTTGAAACGCTATTATATGCAAACTTTTGTAACCCTGTAGAAAATGCAAATGCCGTTTTGGGGATCTGAGGAGAGGGATAATCCCTTTTTAGGAAAAGAATCTGGGAAACATTGTTTTTTATAGTCAAAGCCCCCCTCCCCAGATATCTAATGACTTGAAAATTTCGGAATCATCACAACGCGCGAAAGTGACTTGGATACGGAATCGCAATATATTGAAGGTGACTTCCAGCTATTTTACACGTATACCTCATCGCTGGAGAAAATAGGTGAAACTGAAATGACCAATGACTCGTCATGACATTCCTTTATGGAATTATTAGGCGCAAGTGTGAGGTCTTTCCTGGAAGAAGCACTCGCATCTCAAAAATAAGCCCAATGAAAGCATCCAGGGATTTCCGATAGGCCAGAAGATGGTCCTGATCTGGGAAACGATGAGGACGATGACGATCGTGGACGTTTGGCGGGCTTTCACGGAATAAGAGTTTTCCAGAACAGTCCAGGTCCACCGTTGACAAAAAAAAATGGCTCGTGGTTGCTGTGACAAGTGTTTGAAAAAGAATTTTTTAAAGCTCCCTAACATCCGTCAATCAGTTGTCATCCTCGTCGCAACCTCGAGCATCTAGATGATCGAGTAAACGAAGGCTCGGCATGTCGTTCGAATGTTAGCATCGAGTGGCAGGCATTTTCAATTTAGTCTAGAGCAGTGGTTCTCAAACTGAGGGTCGCGTCCCCATGGGGCCGCGGCAAGGAACGAAGGGGATCGCGACGTGTTAGAAGCGTCTGGGCACGAAGGGGATCTGTGGCTCCTTCCCGCATGTGCGTTGGAGGGGGTCCGAGAATACTCCTAGGGGGTCGCCTGTTCACAGAGTTTGAGAACCACTGGTCTAGAGTCCTGCACGGACCGATTTTTCGGAACCTGACTCGATTGCCCCGATTCGAGTCTTAGCATGCACCGATCCGAAACCCGAATACTAACCAACTTTCACGGCCCTTCCCGACCCGATCCAAGCAAAAAAATTATAAGGAGCATGTCTTCAATTGCTTTCTGAATGGCACGATGAGCATGGATTTGGGACGGCGTTAGGCAGGCTGCTCATTAGCCCTCCCCGACAACTCTAGTAGTATATCAACAGGAGATCCTGAGAGAAAGAAGGGGGGTGCTGGGTAGCTGGGCAACGATACACTGAATGTCCATTATCCCATCCAAGAGACAATGTGGAAAAACGGGCACGACTTCCCTGTCCGAACGGACCCGAGGAGGGACCCCAAGAATTTCGACCCCGGAAAGGCCCTTGGGTCCGGTGAGGTCGGGTCGATCGGATCGACCCACAGCCGGTGTAGGACTCTAAGTCAAGGACTAAGTGGCGATAATGATACTTGTAGTGATGATTTTGTCTGTACCTAAAACAAAAGAATCAGGAAGTTTGTACTACTTCTGTATTAGTGGCCAGTCGATCCTGGTGTAAATTCTCCTTTGAGACTGCCAATATCGTCCTCTCCTCCTGAAGTACCCTATCATAGCATGATCGTGATGATAGTGGTGGTTGTGATGAGAGGACGGAAGTGTCTCGTGAGGTTGCACGATTTTCCCATCTTTTCAATCTCTCGTCGGTCGACCTCGATGAATGATGGAGTTCGAGCCCCCCACCCAAGGCTCTTTTCACTTGGGTTTGTACATTCGCTTTTACCATGCATCCAACAAGCAAATGATTCCCTGCAAGTCAGACAAATAGGACAATAGAAGGAAAGGAGGAAGATAAAAAAAAGTCCTTCAATATCTAGCCACCCTTCTCATCATTTTCGTATGAAGCACTTAAGGGATTTTGTTTATCTAAGTCCATGTCAGCACTTCCTTCTCCCCTCCCTCCTCCTTTCCTCATCATGATGAGCCAAGAGGAAAAAAAAAAAAAAGCCTGAGGCACCCTCCTCTATGCGAGAGCCCGGCAGACTGACTCCACGCATGGATTCTTGCTGTATGTATTCCATTCCCGACGAGGGGCCTAAGTAATTGGATTCTAATGAAGATGAATGGGTGACCAATGAAATATTGGGTGGTCTCCCGCTACCAATATCCCTTTTGAATCTCGTTATTCCCTTCAGCCAATGAGTGAATCATTCCCCCCCCCTCTCTTTCCCCCCCTCCATATCTTTTGCTTCTCAACGCCCCTTTTACCCGCTCCTACATGCTACTAATACTCGTCATGACGTCCGTATGCTGCAAGAATCGACAAAGAAGTCTTCAGTACAGATCATTCTCTGTTTTCTTAATTCCAATGTGAAAGCTGAACTTGCGTAGGCCGTGAGAAATCATTCGTATGAGGGGTACTCAATAAGGTCTTTGCACTTTACATGATTTCCTCTTCCATTTCCTGTTATATTTTTTCAGCAGGTAAACTGTGTTTTTCGATATGTGTATGTCAAGTTGCAGGAGTCTGGTGTGGATAGATTGCTGTCAGTTTAATTGTATGTGCTGTCATATTAATACTTTTAACCTTGAGAAATTTCAACCGTAGATCCTTCAAATTATGCGATTCGGTATTTTCACTTTTAGATGATCGTGCAAGATGGCATTCATATTTCTTGATGAGACCGTCAGAGTTTACTGAATTTGACTAAAGGTGACATGTAGGTCTTCCTTCAAGAGGGCTCGAGCAACTTTAATGTTTTATTCCTTGGTTACCACGGGGGGTCGACCAGACCTAGGATTGTCGGAAAATCTCCTCTCTCGGAGCGAAAATGGCTGAACCGATTCCAAATGGTCCTCAAAGAAGAGGAAGCTTTCCTCAGAGCAGGGGCGTGTCTTTTTTCTCAGCGGCTCAGCTAGCTCTGCTGAAGCCTCCAGCATCCCATGACGTCATGTTAGGGCTGAGCTGCTCAGCGCTCCCATAGTTCGCTATGTTCCGCTGCCGGCTGCTTGCCCAAGAGNTGTAAAGTGCAAAGACCTTATTGAGTACCCCTCATACGAATGATTTCTCACGGCCTACGCAAGTTCAGCTTTCACATTGGAATTAAGAAAACAGAGAATGATCTGTACTGAAGACTTCTTTGTCGATGTCAATTCAAATGATGTTTTTCGCCCAATCTCATTCTCAATAGAGAGTAGTGCAAGGGAAGACAAACGTTGTTGTCCTATGGTTGATCGGAGACAGTATTTTTTTATTTATCAGCTTTAGCTTCGAAAGAGAACATTCCTCAATGTTGATTATGCTCGTCAAAAGTAGAGGCTGATCAATCTCAATTCAGGGTCTACCAGGTTTCGATCTCATGCCAAGGACTTCTGAAGCTCAGGATTACTCGTGCAGACTTCGAGTTTTTTTTTTTTGCTTCCCTCTCGATGTTTCTGAGATTTGGCCCCGTTTATCTTCTGCTTGAGCGTGGCCTTCCGCTTCTTTGCTGCCAATTCTCTTTCTTGCTGAGAGAAGGCCAGTTGATTTTCTCTTCATTAATCCGATAAGATCGACGTTCAAAACGGATATCTGACGCTTCAGTTTTTCTTGTACCTTGGCTTTGGGATTGTGATGGCCTAGAGAAGAGCCAGAGTGAGAAATAGCAGCATTGGCAATTTCAATGTCGATATTGCTGACATTTTCAGTTTGGTCATCGGAGATTAGAGGTTGACTTTCATTCCAAAATGCCGGGACCACATTGCTGGTCGCTGATTGGAATTTGTTTGACTACTTTGCCCCAAAACTGAGCAGAATTCCTTTTTTTTTCATGGTCAAACCAGGCCAATCTTTCAGTAAGGATGCAACAACAGCTGGAAGGTCAGCTTCCTTCTTTATTGTATTCCATTTCTCAGTAACATCTTTCTGCACTTGCTGAGGCGTTTTGCTTGGAAATGCTTTAGTGTAAGCTGCAACGAGTGAATTAAATAATTTTCCTTTATCTATGTTCATTTTAATTGATGGTGATCATCCATTTGAGATCTAAAAAAAGAGTAAAAGGAGATGGGGAAATGTAGGGTAGAACGACGGAAATAAAGATCGCGATGCCGAGAGACGAACGAGCCCTTACAAAACGTCCACCCCCACCCCCTGTGGATTTGGAAACAGGTGGATGTCCCCCTAGGCGTTATTTCAACCTGTTGGGGCAATTTCCACTGGGGGGGGGGGGGGGGAAGTCCACCCGGTTCCAAATCCACCCCCTATCCACCTGGTTGTTTGACCGGGTGGATTGGGGGTGAACTTTTTCTTTAGGGAGGGCAACGTCCAAAGGTTAACTGAGCATGTTTGGCTTGCTGGGCAGGCCTAGGCATGAAACTGCGACTTAGAGAATTCTGCAACAGGGGAGAGGGAACAGACGTTCCCACGCTCCCAATCCCCTCTCCACTGTTAGTAAGGGTGGTGGGTGCGGGTGGGTAGTAGGGTTGGTTCTTTGTGTCGTGTGAGTGTTAAGTTACAAAACAATTAACCTTCTTATAATAAAAAATTCCAGTCGCATAATTGATTTATTATTATTAAAAAAATATGTTGTGTCACATTCGTGCAATCCCCCCGTAACAAATCGTAACACTTTGTCTTATCATCCTTTCCACCTTGCATTACGTAATATGTGAACTGCCCCTAAGACTTATGAAAAAAAGAAAAAATTTGACTCTCTGGCTCTAACGGTTTTCGAGATATGTGGCCCCAAGCTTAGACCCCAAGAGGAAAGTGACCATCGGGGTCAAAGCACTATCTTTGGTCCTAGCCAAGCTAGAAGAGCGTTTTTGAACTCTGATTAAAGCTGAGACAATGTAGAATCTGACTGTTAAATGCATTCCCTGCTACGTACATTACAAATTTAGTTACACTATTTCTAAAATTGTAAATATTGCCAAATTTTGCTTGACAATTTTGAACATTAGGATGCATGGTAACACAATGAGCTTTTGGAGCATTGCAGACTAAAGCAATCGCAATATTAAGAACTAAATATCAACTTCCTTCTTTAAAACAACTTAAAATTAAAATTTTAAAGTCCAATAATGCTTATTTTCACCAACTTTGGCGGTTCGTACTTCCGATTTTAAACGAGATCCAAACTTGAAACTAGTGTCGAATGAAAACTCTCTTCGAGCTCTTTCCATTGTTGTACAGGGTGTCCTAAAAGTCGCTTTACCAAGACGATGAAGTGTTTAACTGTGATTATTTTCACTTGCGTTCAGGTTTTTATTTGCAGATGTGAAATGTGCATTGAACATGATGGACAACAATTTGAACAATTTCTGTAGCTCCTCATTGTCACTTTCTGCTGGTGGTTGGTTGCAAATGAAGTAGTTTTTCCCTGGAACGTGAGTATAGTCTCGGTAAAGCGAATTTAGGACACCCTGTATTACTCGTGTTGTTACTTTTACTTTTCGCGGCTGGTTTTTTTTTTGAACTTTTGAACTCGCCAAATTCTCAATTGAAAGATATGACTGAAATTACAACGATGTTAAACAACCAGGCCTGGGCATACCTCACATTTGACTGATAAATGTCGCTATTTCTATTATATGCTTGCATTAAGCAATAAAGTATTAATATTCGACATGCTTATGGATTTCCCAACACTACAATTTAGTCGGTATCCTTAACGCATGCATGCACGTACATTTCAGAAGATTCAGACTACAGAATGGAGTCGTGTTCCTTGAAAGTGAAATATGGCCGTCACATTTGTCAAAAGTCAATGTTCATAAGTTGAAAGAATGTATATATTTGAGTAAAAATGAACAGAAGGTTTGAAGTCTGAGATTTTGAAAAATTAGAACTGCAATGAAAAAAAAATTTGCCTCCATCATGAACAAACTCGGTAGGTGCCATATTCCGTTTACTAGGGAGGGAAGAACTATTGTGATCCCTTCAACTATCTCAAAAAGAAAGAGAAGGGAGACGAGTTATTCCTCGTATCATCCCGTCCTTAGTGTAACTCAATTTGAAATAGTGTAAATGGAACGGAAATAGTGTAGCTCAATTTGTAATGAATGAAGCAGGAAATGCATTTAATAATCAGATTCTACATTGTCTCAGCTTTAATCAGAGTTAAAAAACGCTTTTCTAGCTCGAATAGGACCAAAGATAGCGCTTTGACACCAATGGTCACTTTTCCTCTTGGGGGCTAAGTTTGGGGCCGCATATCTCGAAAACTGTTTGTTTGAGCCAGAGCGCCGAGATTTTGGCGCTTTTTCCCGTATCTCTTGAAAACCATTATGCATAAAATTTTCCAAACCAAATCGGAGCCTGAAGCGCAACGAAACTACCTGGAATTTGACCACTTGAGCTGGAATGCCTCCAATACGAAATCAGGACACTGTCCTGATTTGAGGGCTCATCAGATGAAAATTTTCGAGGTCGAAAGTGTCAAGCTTACTGCACGTAAATTAAACTGACGGCAAACAATTCACACCAGACACCTGCAACTAGGCATAAACACATGCAAAAACATTATTTACCTGCTGGAATAAAATAGCAGGAAATGCAAGAGGAAATAATGGGAAGTGCAAAACCTTATTGAGTGTCCCCATAGATATTTGAGTGTTCAAGACGTCCCAACAACCTCATTTTTCGTTTCCCTCGATGTCGTTATTTCTGCTACATTAGCATCACCTTTGCTCAAACACTTATTGATAATATTTTTAAAATGACTGTATCACAGTGGTGCTGATATCATGATCAAAGTGATCCGAACAATGAAGTATCTCTCTCGCGCTCCATCTATCTGGTAGTTTTCTGAAGGATGTGAGAATGCAATGGAATGAAGCATGGAGAACTGAGTTGACAGGTTTATTGTCCATCAGGATTGCCAATCCAGGGATACTCGCTAGGGCACTCGACGCAGGAAACAAAGTAACGTTCTTCACCGTCCAAAAAGTAGGGCCCGCAAAATAAACCCGCGCAATCTGTGGGTGGCGGGAGGTTCTTGCACGCCATTTGCAACATGACATCAATAGGCAATGGTTCCTGCATCCACTCGATCAGTTCCCCCACACTCACGACCCACACGTCGTCGTAATTCGTGAGGACTTCATCCAGGAAACTGGAACGACGTAGAATTTAACGGACCACACTGTTGGGGGGGATGTCACAAGCATGGCGGATTTGAAAAACTCACTCGTTGAGTGCATCAAAATTATGTGTCCAGTCGCCCAAGAACCAGGATGCGTGGGCATAGAGCCCGAGTGGGGACCTACCGGCGCTTTCTTCATACATTCTCCGGAAATTATTCCACAGCAATTCTATAGCCTGATCGTAGGTCTCAGGTCTTCAAAGAGAAAAAATATTGTGAGCAATCCAGATAAGGGAAAGATCCGCTTTCATACAATTGGGTAGAGGACCTGAAGTAGCATTGATCGAGCATGGCACACTCCGTTCCATTCGTATCTTCTAGATCCACCATCGGGGCTTGCCAGAAGCCTGGGAAAGGTCCCTTAGCACACGGTTCGATCGGACAGTCCTGTGACATATAACAAAAAGACATGGAAAGAAGAGCCAGTTAAGATGTAGGGTGTGCTGAAATAGGAAACGAAGACGTTTACCAGATGAATTTTCATTCGATTTGTTCAATTTCATATTCTGTTCTTACGAAAAATTAACTTTGTCTATTGGATCTAATGCATGTCGCCCAATGTTATTAGAGAGTAGAGATGCCGAAGAGACATACGAGTACACTCACAAGGAATTCAGATTCACTGTAGTCTACTTCATAAGTGAACGGCCAGAGTCCTTGGTCCATGAGAGTGCGAGTCGGTCGAGATGCATCGTAAATGAAGTTATTTTCGACCAGAGCTTGGTAGTATTCATCTCCAGATGTCTGAAGGAAAGGTACTCGAGCACCCTTGATGTAAGCGCCATCGAAGTTGGCAAACTTGGCAACTATTTGTCGCAGCCCATCCATCTCCAATGCCACATCGGCCGCCGGAAGATCCTCCCAATACGTCACTGGTGTTCGATGGCTGCAATACCCAGGAATAGATGGAAATAAGTCTATACGAGGGCAAGCAGTAGCAAGTTTAAATGCTATTTCACACTCATACCTTATGGAATGGGAGGCGATTTCATAACCCCTCAAATGAAGATCGTGAACTTGCTGATAATTGGAAAATCCGTGAGAGAGGAAGAAAGTCGTTCCAATGGGGCATCCGTTCGGGTTAAGTTTTGACGGGGTGCCATCTTGGAATAGCAGTTCCTTGTACAAAGGGTACGTCACATCCGTCACTGCGTCATCAAATGACAGGACTATGAACTATAACATGAGAAAAAGCAGTTGCATGTATGAACTTGAAACGAGAAACAAAATTTCTGGGTTAGAGGGCAGAATGTGAAAGTCACCGACTGACCTGAGGGGTTCGGTCGACGGGGAGGTCANTAACAGTTACACATAATAAACTTAATAGGTTTCTCTATAAAATGACACAACATGGGCATTTTTACACCTCTTCATTGATAATTTATTTAGTGAAAAAGTTGTCCAGACAATTCTCGGACACCCTGTAGAATCTCCTAATGAGAGAAGAAAAATCAAGAGAAATCTGGAAAAATAACCTACTCTAACGAGACAACCGATTCCGACCATAAAGGGACCGAGTTAACAGGACAATTGGAAGGAAATCCCCCTTACGTACTTTATCGCACAGAGTTATTCCGAGGTTTTCTTGGAACATTTTGTCTGAGTGAGAAAATGGACGTTTCCACCTTGAAGGGGATTCCTTTTTACCGGCATCAAACGGCATTCAGTTGTCCATTGCCTTACCCGGAATTTTCCTACATTTGAAAAGTAATTTTAGGCAATATTCTGGACCCTCTTTCTGGTCTGAGTGATGGTGATTTTTCAATAGTTCCTCTGTAATAAATATATTGTGCTTGCTGGGAAAAATTTTATACCAGGGTGTTAGCCCTTCCGGCGAACAACTCGCAGCACTCGGGTTTTCTGCCCTGGGGAGTGGGAGAAGGGAGATGGTTGGCCTCCATAATGGGAATTTTCTCCCCCAATGGTTTCCTCCGCTCAACACTTTTCTAACAGCTGTAGCAATCGCATTGCTTCAGAGAAAAAATGTCCCTTTCCCCCAAGAACGCCTACAGTGTGCTTTCTTGTAAAAGATTATTTCTTAATACTGTAACCCCGTTGGAGAATAGCAATCAATTTTTAGATTTTCTTGTTCTGGGTTATTATGATGGCGAGACTGTTAGCTTTCTCTTGAAAGCTTCCCTCTGAATTTTCCTTGCATGCTGTAACTTTTGTGAGGCAACTATAACTATTACATTGATTAAACGAAAAATTTTCCGGAGAAACAAACCTCCACCCCCCCCCCCTTTCCAAAAAAAATTATACAAAAATTACCCCCTGGGATGTGCTCTAAAAATAAAATTTGGATTTTCCTGAAATCAGGTCCCCAAGAACTACTTTTGTACCAAATTTTGCCTTTCTACTACTTTCTTCAGGATGACGCCTCTCCCGTGACCTGTCTGTGTCAGATTTGTCAAAGCAAGTTTTCAGTCTAGCATGCATAAAAGTGCATTATATAAGAAATATATGAATATTGCCTCCGAGAAGGCTCATCGAATGAAGAGGGACACCAAGCGATCGCCAACATGCACCTATGAACTGATTGAATGCCTGATACGCGGTTTTCTGCTTCAATTTCCCCACTGCCATAGCTGTTTGGCTTTCTCTCCTATTGTCCCATCGACGAGACTGAACCGAGTTGATATTCAACGAGGAAGGAACATGACTAGTTGTTACCATTTCCACATATGAGTTTTCACATTCGAAGATGCTGCATGAAGATCTCACTTTAGAAATCTTTGCAAACTTCCTAGGTGCCGTGATTGGACCAGAAAAACGAAGGGAAAAACTGCATTGTTCACCGAAGAATGCTTTCCCGATACCCGTCCCACTGAATTAACTTTCTCTATTCAAATCAGAGGTCAAGAGATAGCCCAGGTGTTTCTATTAGTTCCCATTGCTGATAAGCCACCGTGCTGCTGCTCGAGGTGTGTCTTATGCATAATATCGCAAGAAACATTCTTGAACAATTTGTGCACAACGCAATAGGATTGCACTGCCGATTTATGCCGCGGAGCATACTCACACGTCTACACGAACAGGTCATCGAATGCAGGAGTTATTGTTGAATGAAATCCTTATTTCCATGCGGAGGAATGAAGAAGGACTTTTTGCTTTCCCTGTCTGGATTCTCCGTATTTCGCCTTCCCTTCCTCCCCTGTCTAGACATGGGATTCATCGAGGAGAATGCTCAGCCTCTGTTCGCATCCATGGAGGCTCTCCTTTCCAAGCCCATGGGGTCAGAATCAAATTGGTTTGGTATACTTTGAAACAAACTGTGTCACAGTGATGCTGATATCATGAACGAAGTGATCTGAACAAAGAATGACCTCTCTCGCGCTCCATACATTTAGTAGCTTTCTGAAGGCTGTGAAAAATAAAATGAAGCATGGAGAACTGAGCCGATCAGTGTATTGCCCATCGGGATTGTCGATCCAAGGGTAATTCCCTGTCAAAATTTTTCGTTGGTCTATTGTCGGCCCAGCTTCAATGGTCGTATTAGCGAGTCATTTCTCAGATACTACTGAAATGAGTTCCTTGTACCCTTGACACGGTTCCCTACGGCTTCCCATATTGATCTCAGAGGAAGACAATGGAATCCCTCGAAGCAATTCTATGAAGATGCAACCCAGCCTTGGGGATAAACCAGGTTATTCTGACACGAAGGTTGGTGGGAAGATGGTTCTACTATCCACTTGACGCTTTGAGCGTACCTTTCCTTGTCACATAGACTCTTACATTGGAAACGTCGTAACACAGGGAAGCAGGGGTTCACATCTTGAGAGAAGACAGACTTGTACTCTGATGAGCATCTCGTGGGAAATCATCAGCTCGTGTCGGGATTGGCTGATTAACGCCTTTGATGGCTTTCTAAATGGTTGAGTCCGGGCAGGGATTAGTTCTTCACGAATGGGCCAGGGATTATTAGATGCCATACTGACTTCGTATAATCATCTCGCCTGGATGAAGAAAAGCATGAGGAAGATGAAGGTTTTGCCAAAGGAAGCATAGTTATCTCTTCAAGATGCTTGATAGGTACAGTTTATGGTTTTTTTTCCAATATCCTTTCCGCTTCGTGGAAAGTCGGTTCATCATTGCCTTATTTGTAGGGCATTTTCCAACAGTGAGCCACGGTTGACCCGATGACGGGCCAACAGGAGATGCCCGACCATAAGCCAACTTCACTCAACTGTAAGCCAACCACCTGCAAGTAATGATCCAGCTATGGATTATGTACATTTCAACGAAAAGCCATTGAAAAACCCCATTAAAAAAAAACTTCTGACTGGGTTGGGAGGGCAATGGATGCAGGAGACTCAGTTACGTTCTTCTTCCTCGTGTTCGTTGGGCCTGCAATGTAAACCTTCGCAATCTGTGAGTGTCAAGAGATCCTTGCAAAGCATTTGCATCATGACATCAATAGGCAATAGTCCCTGCATCCACTCGATCAGTTCGCTCACACTCACAACTCACGTCATCGTATTCCCTGAGGACTTCCTCCGGGAAACTGGAATTGCGTAAATCATTGAGTGCATCGCAATTGTGTCCAGTCGCCCATGAACCAGGAGGCGTGGGTAGAACCCGAGCGAGGACTTACCTACGCTTCCATACATTCTCAATACAGTAAATTATTCCTCAGCAATGGCTTCGCCTGGTCGTAGTTCTCCGGTCTAGAAAGAGAAAGGATATTGTGAGTAATCCAAATGATAAAGGAGAGAACCGCTTTCAAACAACTGAGTAGAGGACCTGTTGTCGCATTGATCGAGCATGGCACACTCCGTTCCATTCGTGTCTACTAGATCCACGATCGGGACTTGCCAGAAGCCTGGGAAAGGCCCCTCTGGACGCTGTTCGATCTGACAGTTCTGTCATTTAATCAAATGAGATGTTGAGTATGCTGGAATATGGCACGAGGAAAATTACCAGTTGAATTTTCATTCAATTTATTGAATTTCTAGTAACGAATGCAATTAAAGTATCCCTTAATGACACAGAAAAAAATAATGAGAAAACTCTAAAAATGACCTATTTCAACGAGACAACCATTCCGACCATTTTTTGTCGGGGAAAAATGTATATCAGGGTGTGAGCCCGTCCGGCGAACAAATTCGCAGCACTCGGGTTTTCTACCGGGGGGGGGAGGACCTGCAGTCGTCATATGACATCCTACGCCCATAATTCAAATTGCCAGGGCTCAAAGTGTTAATGGGAGTTCTCCCCCCCCCCCCAATGGTTTTCTTCAATCAGTATAATTTCTAAAAACCGTAGCAACCGCATTGCTCCAGTAAAAATATTCCCGATCCCCCAAAAAAACCCACAGCAGGCCTTCTCGTAAAGCATTATTCCTTCCTTCCCCCAGGAATCAATTTTTGGCTTTTCTTGTGAGGGCTTATAATGGGGAGAGAGTTATCTTCCTCCCGAAAGTTTTGCTCATGCAAAAAAATTTGCAGAAAATAAACCTCCATCCCCCTCCTTCAAAAAATAAAACGCATAAAATAAAAGTAGTCCCTGGGATCTTCCTTAAAAGTAGGCTTTTTCTTGAAATCATCTTGTACTTTTCTATCGTATCTAGAACATGTTTAAAATTAGCGTCAGTCAGTCGCTTACTCGCGATAGTCTACATTAAGGGTATGGAAAAAAAAAACTCAAATGACTTAGACTTGTATCTTTGCTATCAATGGAGCTCTTTTCATGAAACGTACAGAATGCGTAAATATATCTCAAGTAACACAGTATGCTGACAGAACGTTTCCGAAATGTTGTCAATGTTGCTCTACGTTGCAAGTTGATGAACAACATTGATAAAATATTGCTTCAACATTTTTCCCTTTTGAGCGCTTGGAACGTTGCTGAGACACTTCTACGAATGTTATTGCAACATTTGCCGTCAGTATTGAGAGAATGCTGCCACTGTTGACATTGACAATGTAGCGACATCTTGATACAACATGCTATTAAAAGTTTTAAGGAATAATAAAGTTGTCACCTTGGCCACTAGATGCAGGCATAGGTCTGATTTTTCTCAGTACACAAAAGTGCCATTCTCTCTTTCCCTGGAATCGTCCCTCACAGGAGTGTTTAGCACCTTGCCATATGTCTCGCCTAGTCTCATGTTAGGAATGAAAGAACACGGACACTTCGTCATTTGTTATCCCCATATTCGAGACAGATTCAAGGAATCCAGGCCATAAACAAGCTCATATTCCGAAGGAACCCATTCCAAAAACTCGATTTCTTCCTAAAGGAGATTAAGAAAAAGATGGTAGTGGGTGTGTGAGAACTCAATCCTTTATTTCCTCAGAAAGAGGAGAGAAAGGGTCGAATTCGTGGACATTAAGGGAGGATGAACTCCTAAAAGGTACTGCATTGTGCATGGGCAGGGGTTACATCAGTACAGGCTTGGCCATTTTGGGAACGTCTCCTCAGTGACTGGGTAAGGAGTTAAAGTATGTAGTACGGAAATAATTCGATATTAGCGTGATCTACGGTCCAGGGCCTATGCTTTTCCGGGTAGTAATGCCAATATAGGTCCAGATTATGTGCTTGTGAGGCTACGTTCTCCGTCTACATTGCAGCAACTTAAGTTGAACAGTCCCGAAACATTACTGCAACATTAGAAAACTTATATGTAACGATCTGCAACGTCAATGGAGTTATTTTTACAGCATTCGAGCAACGATGACGTTTTGAACATTTGCACATTGAAGCAACATCGATTATCAACATTCTTAAAACGTTGCTGGAATGTTTTGTTATTTGAGTATCTGTGTGATTCTGGAAATTTATCGTGGACATATTGGAAATGTTACCCAAAGAACCTCATCTACTGAAAATTCGTCTGTACTATTTTTTTTATTGATTAACTTCCAAAATATGTTCTTACCATTGCTGCTGGCTATAAAATACTCGTAAATCTTGAATATTTCTCTGACCAGAGCCCCTGTAAGAGGTTAGTAAGTAACGACTACTTGTGTCGTCGGCCTAGCATCTACCAAGAGAAAAGAAGCTAGTCTCATCGGCTGAGACCACGACTGGAACCTCTACTGGAATCTGGTCTACCCTACCATGTTTACCAGGCGGGAGTAGGGACATTCCTTAGTCCGCGGGCGGTCGTTGAAGAAGCCTCCCCAGGAGAGAAGTGCGGATTTCGCGAAGAGCGCAGCACCACCGATCAACTTTTTACATCAGATTCAAGATAAGAATAGCGAATATGCCAAGAGGTATTGTGTACTAAGTACCCCTCGAAAAGGCATGCAATGTACGTTCGAGTGAGCGAGATGAACGAAGGACTCTCTCGCTTCGTGTTGGGCTTCACCGGGATTGTGATCTCTCTCCCTGTTTCCTCGTGTACATGGGTAGAATTTGTAGGCACATTCTCGGCCTGGATGGGGTCAACATCGATGGCATCCAAGTAAATATGCTTCTTCTTCCCGATGACGTAGTCCCTTTGTAGTCTAGACATGAGCTACGGGGCGTGCCGGATCGGTTCGACTCCAAATTCATACGACCGGAACGAAACTTAGGGTACATTCCGTTTATTT
Organism: Darwinula stevensoni; assembly: GCA_905338385.1. NCBI lineage: Eukaryota > Metazoa > Arthropoda > Ostracoda > Podocopida > Darwinulidae > Darwinula > Darwinula stevensoni. The sequence continues at coordinate 130,344 of CAJPEV010000242.1, forward strand.
TCGGAAGATCTCCAGAAGCTTTTCGAAAAATGAAATGGTTGAGAAGTTCCTCCCGCGGAAGATCTGCCCTGGCTCTCCAGTCGGCGGAGGAAGCGGGGCGGAGCGGAGAGAAGAAGCATGACCACTCCCATCCCGAAGCATGGTCTTAATATTGAAGTCACCGTGGCACAGTGTTGATCCTTTGCTTTCATGCATTTTTTCCGAAGAGGAAATGATATTCACTCCCGTTACATTTTCAGGAGGATCGCGCACTCTTATAAAGCGCACTCTTATTTCCATTTTACGGAGAGCTACTGTACATCTTCCAGAAATAAATGGAGAGTACCCTTAATGTTTCGAAGAAATATGTAACGCTTCTCTAGAGAAATCCCGTGCATTGTATGTCGGGCATCCCGCTAAAACAGGTGAAGTTCAAGCATCCCGGGATCTGGCTCTCGAGTGATGTATGAAACAGAAACGTCTGCAGTTTCATCTCCCGAGCTTTTGCAATTTTGCGGCAACTCCGTCGGACTGTGGATGCCAACTTGGAAATTTTCAATAAGGTGAAACTCGCATTGAAACATTTTTTTATCTCCCCACTTTCCCCACCTGCTGGCCATGAGCTTTATGCAATGATAGAAAGGATCAGATAGGTTGACTAAGTTGGGGAGACTAGAATGCGGAGCACGTGAGATTGGCGAGTGGGACGGGGGCGGGGGCGGGGGAGTCGGGTGTGTTTAGACGAGATTGACGACCGGAGATGGGGGTGACAAGACGAAAAAGCAAAAATATATACTTTTTAAAAATAATTTTTCTTTTTTTTTTTCTTTAACGGGACATTTCTTGTGGTTTGCGAGACGCAGGACAGACAATTGAAATTCGAGATTGTTCCGCATTCTGCGAGACAGTTGGTCACCCTACAGATCGTCGGTACAAGCTGCCTCGATGAGGTTCTCACTTCGGGTGGCCGGTGTCATGCGTTTTGATATTGCTGCCATCAGAGAGAACATTTACGTCGAGCCGCTACTTCTCCGGATCGGAAGATTCCAAGTGGTGACTCTCACACGTCTGCCACATGCCCTCCGGAAGACTCCCAAAAAGAGTATCGCAGTCCAAAAGACCGGGAAAAAAACCAGTCGGTTGATCTCGTTCATGGTGGAACGACTATGATGCTCGTTTTGTCACTGGACGATCCTCATCCAACCTGCTGAACTTGAGCCCGTCGTTCAAGATCGGGAAGATTGGAAGACGCTCCTCCGCCTGTTCCGATCGCGACCACATTAAGATAACCAGCATTGCAAATTTATTTAACTTACGTATTTATGATTTCCCTTGCTGTGGCCATCTCCAAACATCCATGTTTTGGTAAGAGCAGCGAAGTTGAGAACTAGGGAAATCTCCAGGAGAGATAGACTCTTGCAAACCTTGGTGACATCTCCAAATAATTGTCATTCAGAAACGATCACGCATTCCTACTGATTGTCGTTCGTGTCGCGAAGTACTGTAATACCTACTACCTTTCACTTAATTATATCAAGATCACGTATATTCTGAATATTAAGGGTCAAAAGCGCATCTGCTGTACCGCCCTTAAGTGTATCTCCTGATGGACATTGACGGTAACATGATTCTGTTCCGATGAGAGCTCGGAATTCCAACGAACACTCGCATCAGAAAATCAAACTGTTGATGTTGATGCTGCTGTTGCGACTACTGTTGATGTTTGTGGGGCTGGTGGTGGCAAGGGCGGCGGCAGTGGTAGCCATGTTGGTCAATTGTACTGGCCGCATGCCTCCATCTTCCTCCAGTCTCAGGATCTATAACGTAGAAAGATCATATTGTCAGTATGATGCCAACGTCGCAAATATGCTCTACAGGGTGGGCCAAAAAAACCGGACAGTTTTCAATGATTCACTATGCTGCACTCACTGCATATATTTAAATACGGTTTGCGGTATTTGAAAGAGGAATGACTAAGCTTTAAAATGGTGTACTTACATTTCAAATATCTTCAGCAGTTTCTGAAAATTTGAAGTTCATATGAACTACAAGCAAAAACTGCGTTATTTTTGTAGCAGTGGGGATGGACAGGCGACGGCTGAAGGCCACATACCATCTGCGTCCGAGTGCGTGGCAACGCAGTTTTTCTTTTTTGTTCCTATGAGCTTCAGAATTTCTAAAATTTTTTGAAGATATTTGAAATATAAGTACACCATATTTAAGTTTATTCATTTCTCTTTCAAATGCCGCAAACATCATTAACATTTATGCAGTGAGTGAAATGTAGCGTATCGTTGAAAACTGTCCTTTTTTTTGGCCCACCCTGGATAACCGATTTCGAGTTAATTTGAAGGTACAGCAATCATCAAGGGATTTCTGATATCAAATTCCGGAATCTGTCGAAGTAATTGATACCTGAGAGGCAATGCGAACTTCACAAATCTGTGATAGACTCACAAATCTACCACATATGGATAAGGAGAATCAACGATTTCACAAAATTAGCAGGTTCGTGACTTAGGCATTGGACCTACGATGTCATGTATACTCGTCACATCACCGTGTTTTTTAGACCGTAAAGGATCTGACCATCTGACCATCAGGGCGTGAAAGGGAATGAACAAGGAATGTCCGGCGACCAACTAAAACACTTGCATGCATTGGGGAAATAATCTGCATAGACAGAAGGACATGGCTCTCATCTTGGCAATTTTCTCAACTGATATACTTTGAACAATGAAAGCATTAGCTTTTTCTCAAAGTCTCATGGACTTTGAACAGAGACGCTTCACGGCTTCAAATCACGTTCACTTAGACCATAGCTTAATTAGCTTAATTAGCTTCTCTCAAGATTGGCCAAGAATATAACGGAGAATGCCTTCATGACTGTCCCTTGACATGCCTTGAGGGTATAGCAGGATGAGGATGAGCAGGATGGTGGATAAATTAGGCGTGGTCAGGTGGTCCATGACACTGATTATAGAATGATCCAATATGATCCCTATCTCAGTTTTCAATCTCAAGGATTTGAGGATGAGGATGGGGTTCTCGATCAATAATAAACTTTCTGCTTCTTTAGATTGAGGGCCCTCACTCAAAAGTGAGCTAGTACAGCAATCACAGCAAATGGACGAAAAAATCTCATGCTGTCGATACCTAGAAATAGAAATAAATTATGAGTTGCGTGTATATGTTTGGAGAGCGAGTTCTCCATTGCGAAAATCCCGATTCGATAACGAAGAAAACTAGTGGAGACTTTCCAATTTCAGGTGTGTCCTCCCATGAGTGGAATGAACTGGGAGCTAGCTGTTTTCTTACTCAAATTTGATTATGTGTGGTTGTATAGCTAGATAGGAAGCCATTACCTACACTCTTTCCAGATGATCTCACATGACCTCTTCAACGCTATTCCCGGCCATCTCGAGATTTACAATTCCTGAGTAGTATTTGTCGCTATGGCGATTTGAGGGAGATGGGACTCTTTCTTTCCATAAGCCTGGTTTATTGTAATGTCAGGGTTTTTTTGAAACTGAGTATGTTACCAGATGGGTGAAAGGCTCGAAAAGTTTGAAGGCATGGTTCTCCACGGACAAGGGCCTTCGCTTGCTGGATTTGAATCGAGGGGAATTGGGAAGAGACAGAGAGAGAGAGAGTGAATGCATATGTGTGTGTGCGTGTGCGTGTTGTCTGTCAATATGTTCATTTGACTCTGTGACAAGGACTACAAATTCTTGCAAGAATTCTAATAGAAGCACGCTGATGCGCGAAAGCACGTTTGGGGGTGGCAGTTCGCGAGTTTTTTTTTTCTGGCGGTGAAGGTTTCAGACATGGAACAGAAAAAGAACCGAGACCTGGTAGTGTGAGTAGACGACAAGGATGAAGTAGACTTCGATTGCGGCGAAAAGAGAGGTGACAATAAGGAAACTGGCGTGGAGATTTTGATGTGATTGCTGATGGGTGCTCATGGACTCGGGATGGATAACGATGCTCAAGTACTTGGGATGGATGGCGAAGGCAACAATCATCCCTCCTTCCCAAATGACACCGATGCTGCTCCACGCCAACCACGGCACCAGCGCCATTCGCTTCGACTGATCAGAAAGCATACCATCAATCCATGCCCTTACCTTCTCGCATGCTGTATTGGATATCGCGCAACAAGATCGATGGTGTTCGTAAGAGGAATCTTTGCAGGAATGGGATCGATTGTGGGAACCCCACAAGTCGGCAAAATTAGGTTCCAGCAAGAAGGATGCGTTCTTGTGAGGTTCCCTATAGAGATTCTCCTTTTGAGTTCGAAAAACCTTCCCGGAACCCGTGTATGTTGCCCCAAAGAACTGTGCCTGATGTCGCCAGGACAACGCGCGGGTTTTTCTCAAAATCTGTCTCATAGACGTGAATCAAGGTTTCCAATTTTCTGTTAGCGTAGGTTATCGAAAAGCCCATACTTCGCGTGACCTCTCTTTTCGAGAAATTCGAGTTTCAAAACATCAAGTAAGGGTCCTGTAAATTAGACACATAGAGAAGAATAAACATATGCAAATACACACAGATGTTTTATGCTTGTTCCTCTTCAAGCTCTCAGTCACGTCAAGAGTCAAGAGTCAAGAGAGTTAGTGATATCAAGAGGCGATTTCGCCCATTTCGATATCTCGTGTCGAGGTCGAGCGTTCCTTAATTTTAGGATTTAATTATCTTGAAAGCCTGGATGAGATCGCCCCTCCTTAACCTTCGCTCGAGCGAGTACAGTCCCAACACTTCTAAACGCTTCTCGTATGAAAGTCCCCTGACCTCCTTAATGATTCTTGTGGCCCTCCTCTGTACTCCCTCGAGCGCCAACAAATCGCCCTTATTTGTAGGCCTCCAAAACTGGATGCAATATTCCTACTGGGGTCTGAATTACAGCGTGAATTACCTCTCAGTTCTCATCCAGGAGCGGAAGTTTGTTCAAAGGGTAGTTTCGAAATGGCTGACACAAGCGTTGATGTTTCAAGGAGGCGTTCAATAATATATCTAAGAGATGCCACGCTATGGAATTGGTTGTTCAAAGCAAATAATGTTCTTTCCTCAGTGGCGCTATCGCAAACAGGAAGCAAAAAGTAGGGCTAAAGAGATCAATGAATTTAACGCGCTTTCAAGTACCTAGAATCAGTCGACTTACCTTATTATTTATTTAAGAACTCCGATATTTTCGTCGAGCGAAAAAAGGGGTTTTACTAAGGTTAGAAGGAAAAGAGCGGCAAGAGATTGCATGATTTTCTGATGGAAATGTTCTCTCAGGCCTATAGGGATCCCCTATAGGCCCACACAAAGTGCCTCTGTGAATCTCCACTTTGGGCAACAGACATGAAATTCAGGAAAAACATTGGGTCTGCAACATGTAAAGATTCTGATTCGTGATGCCACCCGTCTGGCTGAAATTTCAAGAGGGCGTATCATGCGCGACGGACGGAAGGAGAAGAAAGGGAAGCAGACCTTTCGAGCTCCATGGATGAGCAAAGGAGCCAGGAGAAGATCTGCACAGGACTTCACCAGGCTACTCACCACCAACAACTTCTCCACTGCGTGCGATTCCATCCCATTCGTAATGTTAGGTTAGCGCATGGTGGTACACTCGAGTGACACGCGAAAAAGATCGTTACGCACGAACGGCTGATGCTCGGATGTCCGTGAGAGTATTTCCGCAGAAAAGTTCACTCTATTCCTTGGAAGTAGTCGCACGGACGATCTATTGGGACGATCTGGCATGCGGGTAACTTTAATGAGAGCAAACTACCGCGTGTGAACCCACCCCAAGGGCAGAGAGTACTCGTACATATGAGAGATTACTCGAATGAAAAAGTTACTCCCTAGAAAGTGGCACCCAGCGTTTCCGCACACTCCCCGGCAGCACAACTACGTTGGACCTATGCTGGAATTCAACATTTGCTATGTGGGCCCAACGTTGCTTCCCAACGTTGGTCCCTTGTAGGCTTGTTCCGCGGCCCCACGTTGGGCCAACATCGAATGCCGACGTGTGCCATCACATTCAGGGGGTTAAAGGAGGTTTCGATTCAGATTATATTTCCGTACGTAATTATTCAGTTCCTCTACCGGGGAACTTGCTACCGAGACTCTCTCGGTTTGGCTAGAAGTACTATAGGGAATAATACTTCCTCCGATTGTCATCTTTTGAGGCCTTCACTTTCCATCACAGGATTTGAGCCCCACTAAGCCCTTCATCCGCTATGGAAGTGCTTGCCTGGCAAGACTCGGATGATCGTATCTTTAATCACACCCGAACCTCCCCGAGGGGAACCAGACTCAACCTCTACAATCAATGTAAAATTATATGTTTTAGCCTCCGAATATCGAGTGAAGCCCCAATTTGAATTATGCTTCCTCCACGATTAACGAGAGTCTTTTTGGACTGCTTAATCTGTTTAAACAAATGAGAAATTCGAGTGTCTTCCTTTACGTTCTCTATGGAAATGGATCAAGTACCGCAAGAAAGGTACTGGGGTCTTAAATTAATTAATCACTCTCTGATCCCACTGAAACAGCGGCTGCATAGTCCCCATCTCGCATCAACTGTGGGAAGCTTTTTGTTGTAATGGTGGCTACATACCTGTCATCTCGCTTATTCTGTGGGATGTTTTTTGTTCAAATAACTGAGATAGATGTCGCATCCCGAGTCATGACAAATGTTGCTGCCGCCCTACACCCTTATAAAAAGGGGAGCGATTTTTCTCAAAAAAGGGAGTAAAATCGCTAACTCCAGTTTCACTCCCCTTTCACTCTGGGAAAGGAGCGAATTTGCTCCATCACCAAGGAGTAAAATTGCTCTCCTCCTTCGTGAGTAAAAATACTCCCCTCAGAAGGAGATAGGGATGTCATGCAAATACGCAAACCCTCTTATAGACTGTAGGCCGCTTTTCGCTCTCGATTTTGTCAGTACAGGCGTTGACCTACATCTGACTGTACTGATTATAGTACATGTCAGAGGACGGACCACCTCTTACGGTTTCATGAAATGTCCGCGTCTTCATTTCCTCGTTCTCACATCAAGTTGAGAAAATAGGAGAAACGAGCTCACGGACGTCTCCAAAGAATTCTAGATCTCCTCTGCGGATGAAATACTTGTGTGTTTCGAAAGGGTTCTCATAAGGAATATAAGCTTGTTTATTCGCCTTGTCTCTATGAGTCTGTCTTGAATATGTGGATAAAAAAGACGACGTGTCCGTGTTTATTGATTCCAATAATGAGACTACACTCTTAGAAAAGAGTGAGCGATTTCCGAGAAAGAAAGCGAAACTGGAGTTAGCGGTTTTACCCCCTAAAAAAGGGAAGTGCAGCCGCTCACCTCTCTCTTTCCTGAGAATGACCACTAACTTTTTTTTACTAGTTTAAAAAATACTCTCCCTCATTCGTTTCGCGCGCTTAAAAAAGATATGGATTTTGCTCTTATAAAGGAGTTGTTATCAATTGCACTTCCTCGTTTTTAGTGAGTAAAACCGCTAACTCCAGTTTCGCTCCCTTCCTCGGAAATCGCTCACTTTTTTCTAAGAGTGTAGGCGAGACATATGACGAGGCACTTAACAATCCTGCAAGGGATGATTCCAGGGAAAGAGGGAAGAGAACTTTTGTGTATTGTGCGAAAAACGAGACCCTTACCTCTATCTAGTGGCCTGGCAATAAACTTCTTCAATACGAGCGATGAGGGAGCATTTGGTGAGCAATAAGAGAGTACATTTGAAAGGCTCACAGTGGGCTCACTTTTTACTCCCTAAACGCTCGGAATTTTCTAAGAGTGTAGCGCCAATGTGGGGCCAACGTCGGCAAGCCCACTGCGTTGTTGGCCCACTCGCACCCAACGTGGGCCCAATGTATTGTGCTACCAGGGGTTCCCATGAAAATAAAGAAGATTCGCATGCGCAAACCCATCTATCAGATATTAATCGACGCCGTCATGAATGAAGAGAAAAAGAAGAGTGAACGACCTTCGGATGCCAGAGGATCCTTGTGTTCTCGGTCTGCCTCCTTGCCTCGATCTCGGCCGGCCACCCTCATCACGCCCGTCCCCATCATCACCGCACCGAAAACCTGAATATCATCAAAAGAAGCCCTTTATTTGCTCCATCGGAAGCCTTCGCGAAGATGAAACGGAAATGATCCACGACGGGTAATCGAGCAAGGAAACGAGTAGTGAAATCCGAATCCCATTACCCCGACAATCAGCGTCGTCCCGAGCGGATCGAATTCCTCTGGGATGAAGTTCTCCTCCCAATTTCCAGCGCATATTTTATTCATGCATCGAAATGGAGAAGGGGATTGATCCCAATTCTCTCTCGACATCATGCTACTCATCGATTGACGCGGAATCGCGATATTTTGAAGACAATACGTCACCAGATTTTGCAAACCCCCTTTTTAATCGTGCCCAATTAGATGCATCGATCCTATTCGGCCTTGAATAAATTTCTTATTAGCCTTTCGCATTCCCAAATCCAATGATGAGACTATCAACCGAAATAAGGTCTGACATGAGGCAGCCAATATATACTATCTAATAATTGGCTTCTTTATCACCATGGCAACCGATATTGAAGTGGGAGATCCCTTTCCAGTTTGCGAATGCTCTTAAGCTCAGAGAACTCGAAAAGAGTTGCTGGAAATTACATTTAAGACGGGTTCCGAGAATCGTGGAAAGGAGAGATATGTAAAAAAAAAAAGATTGGAGTTTGACTCCCTCTGAAGCCTCATTTCATCTCGCCGTAGGATTCCGCAGGATTCGGGACAACCTTTTATCGATCCTTTAAAAATCCTCTCGCTAATCCTCGTCATTCTGAAGTATGAGGGAAAGCTGTAATTTTCCAGAATCTGTCTGAGAGATTGTTTCCAGGAAACTTCGTTCTCAGTCAGCTGAAAGAAAATAACAAGGAAAGAGAATTATCATCCCGTCGTGTTCCCTTTTTCCCCCTTCCCCTCTTTCTCGCACTAATGCATGAGCGAGACTGCGAGAACGGTGGAATTCGTCATCAAAAGAGAGGGAAACATTATGAGGTCCTATGATAGAGAGAAATAAAGGAAAGACGCAAAAGGAAGAAGAGAAATTAAAAAAGGCCGGGAGGGAAAGCCGAGACATGACGACTTGGGACTACAGCACCGCTGCACCAACGACTTGGAGCCTCCAAGACTTTTCGCATCCTCACCTCTTTTTAGTGGGCCTCCTTTCATGAAAGGAAAGAGACCACGTAAGGTCCCGTCCTGTCCGTCCGTGTGTTCCTGTGTCCGTGTGTCACTTCGGTTGTCCAACGATAACTGACACAATTTTGGACTGATATGAAAAGATACAGGGTGAGTTTTTTCGCGGCGAATAAGCACCAAAATTGGCATTTTTATTGCAAATTTTGGATTTGAAATTTGCTAACGGAGGGGAAGGCATGAATACCCTGAGCCCTTCAGGATCTGTCACAATGCGCATGCGCATACGGCCCCTGGCCTTGGGCGCGGTGCCGTGTCGGCAACCAGAGCTGTCAGTTCCCTCCCAACCTTCGTGGTGGATGGTTCCAAGCATGTACAACTCTCCATTCTCCCATCATCATTTCATGGGCATCAAGGATAATTTTCAAACGTAACTGAAAGATGATGTTTTCGATGGCTGAAGACCGGAAAGCGTTGGCATTTTGTTTAATTAGATGCCAAAATGCGGGTCTCCTAAAATGAAAGGAGGCTACTGGACTTGGCTTGCCCATCTTGTTTTCTTATAAATACGATAACGTCACATGCTTCGTTCTAAGAGTGTGTGGCCAGCGTCCCGCAGTTCTAGCCCACTGTGCCAAGCCAGGGAAATATCATTTCTTTCTGATACCAATCTACCCCTTGAGAGATGGGGAATCACCTGGTAACAGCTGCCAAAGCATAATTAATAGTACCAGTTGCTTGAAATCTGGCAGGGCTATTAGAGGAGACACGCCAAGATGGAGCTACGGATTGACCACGTTACAATAGATGGCCTATGCCAACAATTGATACGAATGTATTCAACAGAGAAGTTCTTCATCTCCATTAAAACCAGTTCGAGACCAGGCAATTCATTCGAGAATTCTCGGTTAGAAACCATAAAAATGGAAGCTGTGAAACGGGGAAGGAAAGACGAGAAAAGCAAGGAAGCAAGGTTTTCGTATCGAGATGAGATGTGCCAGTTTTACTGCAGGATAATGCAGATGCATTTAGACGTTACATGAAAGGGTTTTCCTAGTTTCCGTTCACAATAGTGAAAGGGATACGCGCTCATCTACTGTACGTCTACCACCATTTCTCGAAATGAGAAATGAAAGAATATGTCACCAACTTATTGCTTTTTTCCAGCTGACCACCCTCGCACCCCTTGCACCTCTGCCCCGCACCCCTGGTTAAGAACCCCCGCTCTATTCACGGAATTTTCCGTAGTTCATGGTCCTTTTCTCCGAATTTGACCTTTGCCATCGACGACGATCCTATTCCACTCTGCAATATTGGGTAAACATATGATCTCAAGGCTTCTGGATTCATCCGGCTCAAGATTCTTAGAAGGCAAACTTTTGAAGTTGAAAACAGAAGACCCGTTTGAAGAACTCATTATATATCCCTGTTTGTCCTCTGCGACTTTCTTATCCCGAGAGACCATGCTTCTCTCTCTCTCTCTCTTTCTCTCTCTCTCTCCATTTCACCCATGAGAAGATCCGAATCCAATTAAGTGAAGAGATGAAAGAAAACCTAGATAGTTTTTCGCGTGCCTCATCGATCTTCGCCAGACGACCGAGGCGACTCCGGTCGAAGATAGTGCAGGATTTCGCACAAAATCTTCCCTATTTTTGCTTCATAGTCGGGTGAGTATCGGATCCGTCCGATTCGAGAAATGGCAAGGTTCTTAGTGATGACAGGAAGTCAAAAAGTACAATATAAAGGAGCGGTTCGCATTCCCACCTCACACGAGCCTCATTCATTTAATACGAATGGCGTGATTGCATTTTCGTTCATTCCTTAACCGTGGCTTGAGGATAGGCACATCAACTTCATGATTTGATGAAGGTCTGGAATTAAATTTTTTTAGTTTCTCCAACTTTCACCAAGTCGTGCCTGTTCCGAACTTTTTGGTGCTCAATCGGAAGTACTTTATATTAATGTAAGTGCTTTGAGACCCTGAAAAGCAAACCGGCAAGACGATGAAAGTCCTTCGATACCGGTACTTTGGTTGTCCAAATCGATTTAATACTTGGTGCAGGGACCTAGTTGGATTTTTCGATTCAAGTACGTTTCATTTCCTTTTCTACAAAGTTCAGTACCTAAGAACCCCGAAAATGGACACCGTTTTCTGAGGCATCAATACCTCATTCGTTAAAATGCAACTAGTAATTTTTTGTTCGTGGTCGATCTGCATGGTCTGGGTAACAAATATTTCCTTGACCTCCCAGTACTAGATGAATAACTTGAGAGAAGCTGCATGCTCTCTGCCTCACTGAGATTTCAGTCCTCCAGGGTCCCATTTCTAATCGCGTCACGATGGTCTTGCTCTAGGTCTGTCGGTGTTTTGGATTTTTTGGTTTTTAATTAATGCATTGAGCACTAACGACCGAAGAAATACACATGCAATGACAGTGGCGATCCTTATAGGCCCCACTTGGACCCTAGTGCAACAGTCAACATATGTCCCGTCTATCTCAGTTATTCGGACTTACAAGGTTCTCATAAATGAAGCGAGATGTGCGTCTAAATAGCTGATATTTCAGTGGCATTATTTCATGAGTGGCTTACTATAAGTTATCGGTGCTTTTCATGCGGTACTTGATCATTCCCACAGGCAACTTGAGTGAAGACACACGAATTCCTAAATGCATTAGTCTAAACAGGTAAATGAGCTCAGAGATACTCTTGGCAATTGTGAAGGAAGGGTGATCCAACTGGGGCCCTGACTCAATGTGGTAAACACTTCATTCATTCTCCAGCCTCCGATTGTGGAAGTTGTAGAATTAAATAGCTGGTTTCCCTTTTGAGAGGGTAAATTCGGATGTGATGATAGGCATCATCCAAAGGATCCTCCCTGACAACCACTTCCCGATTTGGTAAAGAATGAGATGTGTGGTAGAAGAAATCACAACAGGGTTCTATTACTGTGTGGGAAGTGCAAGCCTCAGAAAGAGATAAAGAGGGGGAAGGGAGTATTCCCCGCTTGGCCGAAAGAGACTCGGCAGCAAGGTTACCTGTAAGGTTGCACAACAATCCTGGACACTTACTCCAGGGGTAACTGTGTATTTCTGAGTACTTTTTATTTCTTTCAATACGAGATCACAACTCCCAAGTAGAACATCGAAATATCGAGGAGAGTCCATCGGTGGTCCCATATGTATCGAGACCGGTTCCATATTTTGCTTTAGATGTGCTCGATCGTCAGAATAGCTCGTAGCACATATAATCATATCTCTGAAAATACGGGACTGAAAGTGCTGAAAATTCGTGTACTTAGAGATCGAAAGAAGTAAACCTGAATTAAAGTTCATACGCGAGAGTGATTGCGAGCCGATTATGGTCTTTATTGCAGTAAAAGGCACTATAGTGTCTTATTAAGAAATTTTAAATAAAGAATGAGTAGACCTTTCCAAGAAAGGGTGACTGTGATTTTTAAGATTCAAATTACATGAGCCAATGGCTGAAAAGAAATTGGTGCAGGAAATCACTCAGGATAATTGCGAATGAAAGTTACCTTTAAGAAAAAGTTTGTCGCGTATTTAACCCTTTGCATTCCTCTGTCGGACCTCCTCCGACATAAAAAACCTAATTCCACTCGTATGTCGGTCCTCAATCTACAATCTTATGTTATCTTTGGAGAACGTTTGCAAAGCATCATGTGAGTAAACTTCCATTCTGTACACAGAAAGTTGCTTCAAGTGCTACAGATGTAGAACGATTTAAATGGGCGGAAGTAAAGTTGAGCTGTTGGGGCAGATCATACCATTTAAATGAGTGCAATGGTTTAATGGAACAATTCAAAACTGCAAATATGCACGTTCGTAACCTCCCATGGGTCCTGTGAATGTCCCATTGTTTCTAGAGAAAATTAAGAAATGAAGGCGAGATAAGAGGGACGAATGACTGAGTGGCCCATTTTCATTTCCTTTCGGAGTCATGTGCAAGGCTGGGGAATGAATAGAAGGATCTCTGTACCTCCTTTTCATTCTCCTCCCCGAGGTGAATATTGGGGAAGAGGAAGAGTGAAGGGGAAGTGGAATGCTTGGCTCAGTAATTTATTCTTTCGTAAGTAAATGAAGAGATGTGCTCTTGGAATCACTCTGAAGTGACAAGTTTCCTTGAGCGCCAATATCCTGCATTTTGCATATACCGTTTGAGGCAAAAAGAAAAACGCCACTCTTTAAACATTTGTGGCACCTCTGAAACAGCATCTAGAATAAAGAAAATATATGTCATCTGAAATCCGTTTATCTCTAGCCGTTTTAGCACACGAGTGATTTTACAAAAGCAAATGGAACTATATTGCACTTGCACCTGGACGCTGACGGACGAGAGGACCTGCCCAGTTCAAGAGGAATGACATTTCTTTTCTTTGGTTATACTCTCTGCACTTCAAAACCTGCATAGCAGATCTCTGACTTGTACTTAAGTCTGGTAATTTGCGGCTGAAAATTTTGTCTCCCAGGATTATCGTTTTAAGAAGCAATGACTTCTTTCAAATAAACGCAGTAAACGCAGTTTCCTTTAGTTCTGGCTTGTTTTAGTCTCTTACTCCTTCTCTTCCTCTCAAATGAACCGGCTTCTCAAAGCTTGTGAATCAGTCTCATAACGAGAGGCCTTTATTTTCTTCAACCCTTACCAAGAAATTCTTGCAGAATTTTTCCCACTCGTCCTTTCGCAAAGAGCAGCATTTTCAATGGCAGACGGAGTAGCTCTGACCCGAGATTGATGCATTCGCTCCTGTGTTAAAACGGCTGGAGGTAAATGAACTTGAATTTTATGACGTTTGAAGGACACGTGGAAGTCGTTGCAAAAAAAACTTTGATCTTCTATCTGCCCTCTCATGAACTCCTAAGAATTTCAAAGAGCGGCGTGTTTCTTTTGATTCACCCTGAAAATAGCCTCCACCCAGTCAAGTGCATGACAGCTTGAAATCTTACTTACAATACGTCGACGCGTAATTTTTTTAATATCATGAGAATGGTCGAGGTATTCTTCTGAGAGTTAATCAATGTCTTGTCACGGAAGAGGAGGAAATCTGGCGCGAGCTCCAAAATCGCCTTTCATTTCGGTTGCTCACTTTGCGGATTCGCTACCCAGTGTACAGTTGCAGCCCTAACATTCCTGCAGGTGTCCTTGTTATTCCTTTCCTGCACTCGGATATCTGGTAGCTACCACGACGCCGACCGTCAAATGCTCGGTGACGTGAGGACGAAGAGAAATGTATCGGAACACAAATGAGGAAAAACGTGAGCTTACCATTTCGACGATACCGATGAGAAAAGTGGCTTTTCGGGTGTCGCAACAGCAGCAACACGTGGTGAAAAGAATGGGGAAGCACGTTCTCTCCCCGGATCCACCGTGGGAAATCCGAGGGAATTCCCCCATCCTCAACCGCAATATGGTCGCCCCTCCTTCCCCGTGCATCATTTTCCTCCCTTGATGAGACTCCTGCGACTGGGCAGAGGGACTCTGCTTCACTCTCTATCCGCTACCTCCGACTCCTTTCTTTTCGAGCACGAACTCGCACGAGTATCGAAGTGTAGTGCCCTGTGCATGATGAGCAGACGGCGGCTCTGTCGTCTGCTCATCACGCACAGGACACGAGAGAGGGAAACTTACAACGTGATCCCGCTTTTCGTTTCGAACGGAAATCAAAACCGTCGATTTTCATTCGACGCGCTCCCATGCAACGTTCACGAATCCTCATTTCGCGATGAACCTGGGGGTAATAGGGACATCACCTAGGGAAGTCACGATGACATCGCCAGCGCTTTTGTCAACGTCGTGACAAAGTTTTATTAAAGTTGCTTCAGGATTTTCTGTGACGTCGATGGGACGCGATAGCAACGTCCACGTGACCGCAGCTTCTCTACGAAGGCCATATATTGTAGTGCTTTCCAATTGGTTTTTTATATTTCTTTGTGGAGTTCAACACGTTTTCATCGGCTGAGGAACTGCTGCATGCTTAAGAAGGTGGTGATAAAAAGCAGCCTGCCTTCATCGTGTCAGAGGTAATTGAATAATTGCTAAAATTGCTTGAAAAACACTGTAGGTTACATTTTGGTCAATCATCTTGCTTACCGTGGATTCGGATGGATTTAGTACTTTTCCGAGTGACGTAGTTAACTTCCATTCAGTCGGTTCAAAAAGGAACATTTTAAACCTGAAAACCCGAAGACACGTAGCTTAGACCATGGTAAGGCCTCGTCCTCGCATTCTCGCATTCCTTTTCTTTCTTTGGTCATTTCAAAACCCAGAATCCTTTTCGACCTAGAGCATGTCGTCTGCCTTTCCGCTTGCTCATAATGCCCGTAAAGGTAACCAAGTCATCCGCACTTAATAGCATTAATCTGATGAGAATGCGACATTCACAAATGCGACTAAACGATGCGATCGAAATTCGACGTGTATGTGACTTCAAATCGAGCTTTAGTTCCATTTTGTTGGGGTGAATGCAATATCTCGAGTTTTTACTTCAGACCGGCTGGACGTCGGTGTAACTTTTCATGCATCGAGGATTTTTATGCATGAACACTAATTGAGCCTGCATCCAATCGACCACTCGCCATCAATGTTTACATGCACTCAAGCCACTCTAGCTCGCAGCCGAATTTTCAGGCGATTCACCACGGAAGCAGAACGATTCTTCCTCGTCGGGATTCATCGGAGGTCGAGTGCGGCCGCACGCCGGATCTACCTGCCTCCATTTCGTTCCAGCTTTCTCTGAGGACCTAAGAATAGAAACGATCTTAGGGGTAAATATAGCGGCACGTTCACTGCGAAGACATCGTTGATGGGCACTGACCATACCAAAAACACAAGGTGACCATATTCCCTCTTGGCACTCCAAGAGGGAATTTTTTCGCTAATTCGTTTAACCACCCGACCATCACCATTTACAACATTCATCACATCTACAAGAAAGTAATAAAATAAGTGATTTCACAACATTTGCCTTGCTTGGGGGTTACGCATCTTGAAAGGGTTCCCCTTCGTTCTACGGTGGAGGTGAATAATTCACGGGCAATAAAATAATCATGTCCTCACTCAGGGCCTTATCTAGGATTTCATTTCGGGGAGGGATGAGGTCTGGCGTATGCGCTGTGGCTATTTTTTTTATACTTGTCATTGTGAGTCTTCGTGACAACTGAATTTTCCTGTAAGTTGCAGTGTTTAATAAGACATAAGCTATTGAAGATAGAAAAGACCAAGTATTGCACAATATTCCCGTATTTTTAATGCTGAAGATCACTGCCTACCAAAATTACATAATAAACCTATACTAAAAATCGTAGAAATCAGGAAACGTGGAACTCCTCAAGACTGAAGGAGTGAAAGGAAAAGTCCCAGATTTGGTTAGGTAAGGAATGTAGTCAAGAAAAAAACATCTTATTTGTGTCTTTACAGTATGAAATTTTCTCTTCAAGGTTTTAAGGCGAACCTCCTGACGACTTCACCAGGGTCAACAGGAATGGTTCTGTGAACGTTCAGCAGTGTAAGTCCTGTTAGGCGGTTCTCTTCTATTGAATTTCGCAGGTAGGTTTTAAGACGCTTTAAGGTTGAAAATGACTTTTCGGTCGCCAGAGTGGAAGTTGGCAGTGTTACTAGTATCTCGAGTAGCTTGTTTATGTTGGGATAAAACTCTGAACTACACTCGCCACAAGCTTCAAGAGCCGATTCTGGTCTGCTGGCTTCTGCTATCTTCGACCACTTGGCTTTTCAAATCACAAACTCGGCTGAGAATGCTTTCGGTTCAGGCAGAAGTGCAGCATGGAATTCATTTCATTCCTTCAGATCTGAAGGCTCGTAATAGATGCAAAATGTTGGGACCACCTTCTGCAAAGAGCTGTTAAGATGTTTATGTTTGGAGAACCTCTCCCTCAGCTGCGTCCTAACATGATCAAAGAGTGGCAGATATAGGGGGACAGGCACCGGATCCGTTTAATTAAACTGCTTTCACAATGATCTCCTATGGGAATCGGTTTCACGGAGATAAGTTTATTCCCATTATGAAAACGAATCAGTTTAAAGTTAAACGGATCTGGTGCATGTCACCCATAGTGCTCTCTTGTAAAATTCTTCAGGTGTCTTCTCTTCAGAAACATTATCCCCTTGCGTCTGTCTTTTTGTTATCTGAGGTATAGACAAATATATTTGGGGGGTTTGAACTCCGAGCCCCCCCCCCCCCCCCCCCCCCCCCACCCCCCCCCCCACCATGGGGTATAAACACATAATTTTGGGGGGTTTTAACCCCCCCCCCCCCCCCCCCCCCCCAAATACAGCCTTGCCCTCATTACATTTTACGGTCGACGGTAGAACACCTACCCAATATCAGAAAGGAGTGAATCTGAGGTTATTCGATGGAAATTAAGAGTAGGTTATAATTTGACCACTAGATTGTTCCCCTTCCCATCTGGATGAAGAAGGAATTGAAGAAAAAGGCATCGGATCCGCAATTTTCGGAAGCGGTCGTGCATAGAGCCGTGCGTTTTCATTACAAGCAAATTTAGATTTATTTTTTTCCACTCAGGTTCCCTCTCTATCGAATCCTTGAACCCTGTGATCCCTATCGAACTCCCCCTTGCCCTGAAGGGTGCAATTAAAATGGGATTTTTGTTTTTACGAGGGATGAAATCTTACCGGAAGGATAATTCGAAGTTGCATGACGGAGACTCATTAACGCAACCCTCAAGACAAATTCCCGCCCAGATTGCGATCGGGGGTGTCAGAAACAGGCTCATTCACTCTCAGTGGAAGCATTTGCTAGCTAACTAGCCAATGTCAAAAGTATCCCGGGTTTCGCTTGTGCTCAATAAACGCATTTCTGTCCAGAATAGATATAAGACGAGATCTCGAATAGTAAAGTACCTGCGCCGTCCATCTGGCGGAGTTCATGACTCCAGACTTCATCATTTTTCTGCATGCTAGTTATTGGAACCACAAGAATCATCAATCCAGCTGCATTGTTTTTTTTTATATTTTATTTAGACAATTTCTCACCCGACTCGGACACACATGCATGGGACATTCCTCATGCATGAGTGCCGAAGTCTAGCGAAGAAATGTCTGACTCGAGTGAGAAACACCGCAAGTTGCGGGGCTTAAACTACTGTACAACGTTTCCTTCATCCCGATACGATAGGACAAAGATGAATGACTGTCAATCTCGGCAGTCAATAGAGCGGATATGGGAACCACGAAAGAAACTAATCCCTTTGTGGTCTCCTCTCTTCAAGACTTTATCTGTGAGACCCTGACAGCTGCTCACAATGCTTTTCAATCTTAGTTTCCCAAACTACAGGCCTCTCCAAAGCAAAGGTCAGGCACGTTCATTTCCTTCTTCGGGCAGATTCTGGCTCTTCGCCATTCATTGCACTTCCGTAGAATCAATCTAGGTTCATCCTACGTAATTCCAAGTTTCACTCTGCTTGTATTCATAATGCAATTGCGACATCGTTATCCTATCGCATGAATGTGAAGGTTTTCTCTCTCTCTCTCTCTTTCGAACAGGATAGGATACCATATTGACAGGAATTCCAATCATTCATACTTAAGAATTCCATGAATTCGACTGACGTTGACCCACAACATGGACTCTGGAAAGCCCGGTTCCCACAGAAGATAATCATTCTATACTACATGGGAACTTCACAATGTCATGATATGCAATGAATCGCGGCACATGAGCTGTCTTTGAATAAGATTGAGCCTTTGCTTGGGAGCAGGCTTGGATAATTGCTTGCCATAACGANGGGCCCCCCCCCCCCCCCCCCCCACCCCCCCGGTGGAAATCCATTAGCCATTCATGCACATGTATTTCGAGCCAGGTGAATTTTCCTTCCCGGGTGGACATCGCTCCCTAGGGGGACATCCACTTGGTTCCAAATCCACATGGAAGGTGGACGTTTTGCATGGGAACCGATCTCTGCTCCAAGGGAGAACCGTTCTCCCTAATGAAAACCTGCGATTGACTGGTATAAGGAGTTGGATGGCCTTCCTATCTATGCGCCCTGGAAGTTCTTCGTCTTTCCCGACCCGGGCTCACAGAAAACTCCTACACGATGAAACCCAGGAAAACTTGCCCATGCACCCACGCGTCCTCGCCGTTTCTGTCCCATTCCCCTCGAGATTCGATGGGCTGGAACCGACCCGCACAATGTCTTTACCAAGCAGACCGAGCTCGGCCAGTGGGCTCTGCTGGTCGCAAGGACGACTCCCTCATCTCAAGGCGAAGGCCTAGATTAATTAAAATACAAAGTGGACTGTGCTTTGCTGAGAGCCCTTCCACAAGAAAATATTAATATTTTTTAAACTCCTTCACGATACTCAACGTGCAGAGGACATTTTTGATGCATCACAATCGGAGTCAAAAGTGTTCATTCTGCCAACTGGAATTCAATTCATCCGATTTTTAACCGGAAACACAGTCCACTGACCTCCATGCAATTAACAGTCACCATAAGGATTGTTGTAAATAAGCTCTTGAAGTTATAGTTCCTTCCATCGCACTTCGATTCAAGAAAAATCCTGTGTAGTTTGAGACTAGGGCTGTCACGATAGCAGTTTTAGAAACATCGATGCATCGACCTGAACTATCGATAGTGTATCGATGCATCGGATGGGGGGGGGGGGGGGGGGGGGGGGGGGAAAAAAACTTTTTAGGGGGGGGGCGCGGAGGAATCAATCATTTCTCGCTGCGATCGCGCGGTTTGTCTTCCATCGTGTCTTGCCTCGATCCGAGCGCAGACCTCTATCCATCTTCCATAATCTCACGCTTGTGATCGGGGTGTCCGGGGGGAAGGTGTGATTTTCGCAGGGAGTAATAAAACCTACCATGCCTCCAACTATCGAAGGTGACCTCCATTCATCGATGGATGCATCAGGACAGCCCTAATTTTTTCTTATTGCCGTTGAGAATCAGTTGCCAAGTCCGTTCACGTAATTTTTTTCCTCTTTTTCTTCGTTCTGTACGGTCTTCTTTGGAAATCGGCACCGGTAGATAGCAAATCTGCCTATGGTGCCATACCGCCAGTTGCCGAAACATCGGTATAGCCCCAGAATCTAATATACCCCTGTATATAGATGATCGTGACTGACTGACTGACTGACGCTAATTCTAACCATGTTCTAGATAAGTTAGAGATCTGAAACTTTGTACACATGTACCTTCTCGGATGTAGAGTTCAGAAAAAATCCGACTTCGGAGGCACATGCCCTAGGGGCACACATTTTTTTTTTTGGGGGGGGGAGGGGAGAAGTTTTTAAAGATATATATTGTGACGGATTAGGATGGCATTGGAGGGGTGACAGGACATGTTGGGTTCGGTGGTGTAGTGGTAACATACCTGACCGGCAATCAGAAGGCCCTGGTTCAATTTCCGCCCGTTTCTTGGCGTTATTTCGGCCTTTTATTCCTTACAAGTCGCGTTACTCATTCCCCCTCCGTAACGACATTTTTGCTTTTGTAAAACGGAGAGACATGGAAAGCTGAAATTTGGCATGGACATGCTTACCGAGAGGATGAGTTCAGGATAAATGTAAAATTTTAGATCCATGCCCTGTGGGAGCATATTTTTTGGGCCCGACGTTTTCACGTAATTTTTTTTTGTCCTGAAGTATTTAGCTGGTGTGGAAAGATTTATAGGAAAGACCTATTGGGATGCTGCGTGCAGAAAAATTCAGACTTTGGAAGTAAATGCCCCAGGGGAACACATTTCAAAGGGAGATGTTTTCAAATAATTCTTTTGCATCAGCTAAACTGATGAACATGGAAAGCTGAAACTTTCCATGAATGTGACTACTGAGACAAGGAATTATAGAAAAATATTAAGTCTCGATTAAGTCTGAAGTCTCCCTGGGGAATTTTTTCGAAGGACGATGTTTAAAAAAAAATTTTGTCGTGGCGAATAGGACAGAAATGGAAAGGTGAAACTTGGCACACGCATAAAGGACATGATATTATTATTATTGAGTTGAGGGAGCATTCAGCTTTCATGGTGCATCCCCTCCTGGCATAGCTTTTGGGTGCGTCGGCCTTTCCAAACATGTTTTTTCACCAGCGAAAAGGGCAAACGTATAAGATTGAAACTTTGTGGGCATGTGGTACTCTGAGGATTGATCTAGGTAATAAAAAAATGTACCTTTCGGTTAAAACGCCTGAGGGCACATATATGTCAAAAGGCGTATTTTCTGGATCCAACAAAACAGAGGGCGCTAGAAAGTTTAAACTTGCCAAAGAAGAACCTGATGTGAAGTGCTGAGTAAAGAAAAAATTATACTTTTATTATACAGGGTGGCCCAAAAGTAGGTATACACAAAGTAGGTATGTCACAGTGTTCTGGACAGGTTCGAGGAATGTTGCAACGTTGATGGAAGACATTTCGAGCACTTACGAGATTAAACAGTGTTAAACAAATGTAAATGTAATAAACAATGTAATAAAATGCAAATAAACTCTACTGTATACCTACTTTTGGGCCACCCTGTATATAGAGGATCGTGAGTAGCTGACTGATATAAGTCGCTATTCGCATGTTGAGTTCAGGAAAAATTCTATGTTGGTGATACATGCCATAGGGGCACACCTTTTTGGGGAACATATTTTCAAATAGTTCTCTTTGCTTCAATCAAATGGAGACATATGGGAAGCTCTAACTTGGCAAGAACTTGACTAGGGAAGCACTGAGCTCATATGTCAAATGTCAAATTTCCAAAATATTTTTTTTTTTGGGGGGGGGGGGGGCATAAAAAATTCAGCTTTTGGTGTGCGTCTCCTCAGAGCACAGCTTTAGGGTGTGTTGCTTTTTCAATTTCCTTTTTTTCCGTCAGCAAAAAGAGGAAACGCATGAGGCTGAAACTGGGTGGCATGGAGTACTCTGAGTACACATTTCAGAATAAATAAAATTTTCGTTAAAACCCATCTGGGCACTTTTTTTCAGTCCCATTTTCCTGAATTTTTTTTTTCATCCAAGAAACAAAGACAGAAATTTTCAACTTCCCTCAGAAGTACCTGTTTCATGGCTGAGTACAGGAAAAATATTACATTTGAAATATGTACCCTTAGCGTAGATTATAGGAGGGAAGTATTTCAGAATGTATTCTGCACCCTTACAAAAAGGGACACATTAAAAGATTTCAAGTTAGGCACACTAGAAATCATGGAGATATTGATTTTGATGAAAATCAAGACTTTCGTCGCCATATGTCACGTATTTCAATGGGGACGTGTTTGCCATTTCGCAAAGAATAAATGAATTAATCACTATCCAAGGTAATGGAGCGCTGAAGGCGCTAGTATAATAATATTGTTTATATTGAAGGCAATGACGTAGCGAGGGGGAGGGGCTGGGGGCTTCAACTCCCCCAGCCCCCCCCCCAATTCTGCTTTAAATTCATGTACGTCCGCCACCCCCCTCCCTCCCTGCGCCCGAGGTGAAGTTACTTGTCCCCCCCCCCCCTTCGCTGTTGCTCTTAGCTCCCCCTTTGGCGTAACCCTGGCTACGCCATTGAATGGAGGTTCGTGGATAAACAGGGGTGCCTTCAACGTCTCTTGCTGTCTGGACAGGGTGCCGTTACGAAGAAAAGGTATGGGTTGTCCTAACGACAAAAACAACAGACAGCGTTAAGACCGCCTGTTGAAAGAAAAACAACGAATTATCAATTTAATAAACCAATTGGGAAACCCTTTCGCTAAGAAAAGAATAATAAATAAAAATGTGACAGGAATTGTGGAACACCCTCTGCATTGACGTGACTGGAGGACGCTATCTCTGGCACTTCAAATATGGTGTACCATAACTAAATGTATCCCCTGGGAATTGCCTCTTCAGCTTGCATTAAGGCGCGGGTAATTATGTAATATATGGTTGAGAGCCGCATGAGTGTAGTTGCTACTCATAGGAAGATGGTTGCAAGTCCGGTGTCCAGGCGCAACCCTCCTACATTCTCTGGGGTGGGTTCATATCAAAGCATTTCATCCTCATCGAAACGAATAATCATTTTTAAAGCACACTGTACCCTTATTTCTCAAGCAAAAGGTGGTGAAATCCATTAACGGTTTAAGTGCTTTGAGCTCCTGTGGAAAATGTCCCGGGAATTTCATTTAGCTACGGCACTGATTACAGGCAAAGAGTGATATTTTTTTGTTAGTTGAAAGTTCGTTGGCTCCATCATTTATCAGAGTGAATCTGCTTCAGAGTGATTCTGCTTGGATGTCGGTTCGTGGATCCATCGCAGGGAGGGTAGAAGGAAGAACGGGAGAGAGAGGGTCATAAAGAAGAGAACTTTAGATGAGTGTCACGGGAGAATGTGATTAATGCGAACCGAAAGGCATTTTATTGCATGTCCCCTTTCTGCTATATACCTCTCCTCGCTTCTATTTCCTGCGATTTCACGCATTTCCTTTGGCCTGTCTTCTCCGTTCGGCCTGACTGCAACTCGTGGAAACCTTAGGATTCACAATATTGGACGAGACGATATTGCAGGCTGAGTCAAGTCAGCGTTAGCTATCCTTGTATTAAGACCTAATTGCATTGCGAATGATGACCTTTCTTGGTCTCTTAACTTTAGGGAGACTTCTTTCTGCATTGATTATACCACGTGCTTTGTCTTTTTCGATAGTGAAAGTTTGTATATGACCGACACGGCTCAAATCGAAAGCACAAAAAGTTTTTTGCTGACTTGCAATAACCTTTTTTTTCCGTTCGGTATCAAATGGGGCCAAATCGATAGCTTGAGTCGAGCATGTAATTTTCAGCCCTCACGAACGTTCGAGTATTCGTTGCAATATTAGGACAGGTGCCATTATAGTTGAGCGGTTTCGTGACTCGGTTTCTTAGAAAGGAAGTTATCTCTGAATGATGTCAATTGTACCTACTGATGAATTTGCTAGCAAAACCAATCCGGGCCATGCGTGGCAAATGACACCAACATCAACGAATTCAAGTCACCTAAAAGTCTGTATCCCGAATCCTTGTGCAGCGGCATTGCCTGCTCGCCGGAGGACCGCCATAAAAGGAATTAGCACTTGTCAACTGAGTCGATAGAAGACTCCAAAAATGAAATTTCAGGGAAAGAGGGATGTGAGGATAGGCCATAAAGCTCGGCATTTGTAATTTAAAAAAAATTCCCCTTCGTCAACATTATTGCTCTCATTTGTCATCATCGGCAGTGACACGCGTCTTATGAACCTCATTACCCTTTGCCTCTTTGAGAGTCTACCGCGTGGACAAGGATTCAGGATATCGACTTTTTTATACTCCATAATATCCTACTTACAGGGTGTTAAACAACCAGGGACCATTTGGATTTCTCGGGAAAGAAGTTTAATGGTATTTTGTCAATATCCAAAAGACTTCACGAGTTCGCTCATCTTGGATTTCATCTATGGATTTTTCAATTTCCATATTTTTGGGAGTTCTGATCATTGAGCAAACCATATTGAACATTCATAGTTTACGAAGAATAAGAAAGACGCGTATTGAAACGAACTTTTATATAGTGCAGATTTTGCTCATCTATTGTTGTTTGGACAGTCTATAGGGGTCTGCGTTTTTCGACAACCTGAACAGAGCACACAACTTTCAACATAGGAATGATGTACATCGTCTCAGACAAGAAACCGCATACTACTCCACCTCCCTCCCTTAAAAAAAAAAAACTTATTTTGCCTGATAACTGGTATTTAAAGACCTGTTGCTATCACAATCCAATAGAGTTTTAGGCCTTTTTTTTCGTAAAGACGAACTTCATACTTTCCCGCTCGTCAGCAGAATCAGCAGACATTCTATAGGGGTTTCCATACTAGGGAAAGTTTTTCCTATCCTCGCCACCTTCCAACCGTTATTCACGAAGTGTGCTTTTAATCACACTGATCAGTATTCATAAACACGACTACGAATCAACCAGGCTCGTTTTATGTATAGGCATAGGCATAGGCTAGTGATTCGACACGACTAGGGCTATTCGAGGAAAAGCGTATGAAAGCCAAAGGAAGCATGCATCTACATCTTGTGTGGCGTCTGGAACCAGGTAGGCAGAGACACCAGAAGAATTCCTTTTCATATCTGCCTCGTGAGTCCGTTCCATTTCTTTTCTAATGATAAAACATACCCCGCAATAATGTGCCTAATGCCAAACGCCAGGCGACCCTTTCCTCCCATGTTCCAGGCAATCGTTGTTGAAGATAAGTATTGATGGTTTTGTGCCTTGTCCAATCGCCTCGACGAAGAAGGAAATGGATGCACTTCCAAATATCTTACTTGTAATGAGGCTTTATGGTTGTTTTTGGGCAAACTCCTGCTCCATCCTCATGGATTGAGCATGAGTTCTCCCCCAAAAATGTTGCTACACTTGACAAATACATGATACAAATGTTGACCCTTTGTATGATAAGGAGCATCATGATGATATTGACATCCAAACACCC